>PVKV010031575.1:0-20841 GCA_004027835.1 Alouatta palliata | reverse complement strand
GCAATTCTCCTGCCTCAGCCTCCCGAGTAGCTGGGACTACAGGCACGTGCCACCATGCCCGGCTAATTTTTGTATTTTTAGTAGAGACGGGGTTTCACCATGTTGACCAGGATGGTCTCGATCTCTTGACCTCGTGATCCACCCGCCTCGGCCTCCCAAAGTGCTGGGATTACAGGCGTGAGCCACCGCGCCCGGCCAGAAATAGGTTTTAAGAGAACCTTTTGACAGGTGAACCATTTTGCACCTTGAAGTGGAGGAGTAGGAATGACCAACACAGCAGGAGCTTTAAGTGGCCGTTTTCCTTATTTATTTCTTAAAATGAAGATTATGATATGAATTGCCATGCTTTCAGTAATCACATTTAAGGAAGTCTATTGCTAGCATGACCCTGAATGAGTCAAGAGCCCATTATAAAAACGTATATATCATCTGAGTGATACCATATCATACACATCTATTAAATAGTGAGAAAACTTTTATTTTTGATAGTTTGGAGGTGAACTCAGTCATGCAGAAAATTCAAACTCAGAATGGGGAGAAAGCAAGCAAGGGAACTGCCAGGAGTATGATATATTTAGTCCTAACAAAAATGTGACTTGGGAGGAAAGGGATAGTTAAAATTATGGACAGTCTCACCCTGAACTGTCTAAAGGAGATGAATTTTCTTTCTTTTTTATCTAAATATTTATGAAAAATACCAAAAGTATTGAAAAGTACATTTTTAATACTTAAGGCTCATTTCACATGTAATTAAATTAAACCAATACTGAAATGAACCCCAAATGCATATCTTTTTTGCAAGCCTGTGACATCTACTGTCATGTATGTTGGCAACTAGTCATGATATTGAAGATCTTTTTCTGTTTTTTAGACCTAGTCAGTTGTTTTCAGGGCTTTCTACTTAAACATGTTGCCGTCAGTTGAAATTTAACATGTTAAATAAATACACTTCTTCTCTAACATACTGATGTCTCCTCTCGTTTTGTTTTTTAGAGAGTGGGTTTCGCCTATGCTGCCCAGGTTGGTCTCAGACTCCTGGGCTCAAGCGATCCTCTTCTCCCAAAGTGCTGGGATTACAGGCAGGAGCCACACGCCTGGCCATGGTATTTCCTCTCAGCTGCCTCATTTCTGTCATTCTGTTAGTGGTGGTGGTACCATCCTGTTACTCTCAGGCTTATAATCTTGCAGTTGTCTTTAACCAATTATCTCTATACTCTATCTCTATACCTCTGTCTCTTCTCCTTACCTTACTATATAAGCCCCTTTGCTCTGACTTCTGACATGTACCCTGTTAAGTCCTGTAATTTTTTTTTCTCTAGAATGTCTTACTACCCTGTCAGTTCATCTTATACATTGCTCAAGGCTCAACTGGAAGATTTTCTTCTGTAAGACTTCTTTCTCGGTATAATTTCATTTTGTTAATCTTTCCATTATTTTGAAATAACTCCTCAGAAATTTTTCAGTCTATACCATATTATTAGGACTTGTGTGTATTTCACTTTGTTTTTTAGATAGTCCATGTTTAGAACATCCCATGTTCTTTAGACATTCCCATCTCAGATACACTGTAAGTGCCTTGTAGGTGGAGACTTTGTCTTCCCTTCATTTGAGTTCTTAGTAGGTGCAGTCCATTTTGGTGAATCATCCTTTAACATGGCCATACGTATAAAAATTTTTTTAGGCTGGGCACAGTGGCTCATGCCTGTAATCCCAGCATTTTGGGAAGCTGAGGCGGGCGGATCACTGAGGTCAGGATTCATTAGCCAGGGGTGGTGTTGCACACCTGTAGTACCAGCTACTCGGGAGACTGAGGCAGAAGAATCACTTGAACATGGGAGGTGGAGGTTGCAGTTAGCCAAGGTCGCACCATTGTACTCCAGCCTAGGCAACAGAGCAAGGCTCCATCTCAAAAACAAAAAAATATATCTACATATATATATTTTTTCATATATATATATATATATATATATATGAACCTAGAAACACTTCCCCCCACCCACCAGCTCACTTTCTTTAATGGGGATATATGCAGCTAATGAAATTAATGTTTTGCTTTGAGTCATTTATCCAGCACTTAAGTAGTTACCTAGTTAGTAAATATAATGTGAAATGCTTGTTTATTACCTGCTGATACCAATTTCTTTCCATGTCTAGAGTTTAGGTGAGAGACTATGGCAAGAGGCTGGGAAATTAAGTCAGCAATAGTGTCCGTGAAAACCAAAAAAGAATTATTTGAATGCCCATTGTGCTAGACCACACTGTACCAGGTTTTTAAATGCAGATTAATTCAATAAAACAACTATTTGTTGCCCTGAATGTGATGTTTTAAAATAGACATAGTGGCCGGGCGTGGTGGTTCACGCCTGTAATCTCAGCACTTTGGGAGGCTGAGGCGGGCGGATCGCCTGAGGTCAGGAGTTCAAAACCAGCCTGGCCAACATGGTGAAACCCTGTCTTTAAAAAATAAAAAAAATAAAATAAAATGGACATAGTATGGTAATACACAAAGTAGAAAAGCGGAAAAGAAATTGAGGAAAAAATTGAACTCACAATAGGAAAATACATTTAGCATTAAAAACTAGCATAAAATATTATCCTTAGTCTGAGACCAGGTCATGATAGCAAGTAAATTGCAAATACTCTGTTTTCTCATATCTTTCTAATTTGCATCATAGAAGGTTTTATACCTAGAAATGCCTCCTCATAGACTTGAGGAATTTATTATTTCTTAGAAATTCAATATAAATTTAGGGACAGTTTTCCCCAAATTCTATTTCAAGCCATTGCATTTTATTCAAAATTAGGGAATCAGGAGTCAAGGTGGTGGTTCACACCTGTGAGCCCAGCAACTCAAAAGGCTGAGGCGGGAAGATCGCTTGAGGCCAGGAGTGGAAGACCAACCTGGGTAACATAGCAAAACCATATCTCTTTAAAAAATATATATATGTAAGGAATCAGGATGAGTGTCCAGGATGGGAACACAAAAGTTTACAGGAATAATCGTAATATCATCCAGCCATTTCTAGTGGAGCACTGACCATGTGCCAGCACTCTATAGGTGCCTTACATATATTATGTATAATCTTCACAAAAAACACTCAAAGTAGATAGTGATGAGAAAACTTGGACTCAGAAAAGTGAAGTAATTTACTCATGTTCACATAGCTCATAAGTGGTACGGCCAGAGGAGAACCTCACTTTTTTTTTTGAGATAGAGTCTCATTTCATCGCCCAGGGTGGAGTGCAGTGGCGTGATCTTGGCTCACTGCAACCTCTGCCTCCTGGGTTCAAGCAATTCTCCTCCCTCTGCCTACCAAGTAGCTGGGATTGCAGGCGTGTATCACTATGGCCAGCAAATTTCTGTATTTTCAGTAGAGACAGGGTTACACCATGTTAGCCAGGCTGGTCCCGAACTCCTGACCTCAAGTTATCCACCTGCCTCAGCCTCCCAAAGTGTTGGGATTATATGCGTGAGCTACCATGCCCGGCCACCCATTTATTTTTTTAACCTGCAGTACAACACTCTTTTGGAAAGAAGACCAAGGAAAGACTATTTAAAGAAGAGGGGGCCAGGTGCAGTGGCTCACACCTGTAATCCCAACACTTTGGGGAAGCTGAGGTGGATGAATCACCTGAGGTCAGGAGTTCGAGGCCAGCCTGGCCAACATGGTGAAATCCCATCTCTACTAAACCCTGTCTCTACTAAAAATACAAAAATTAGCCATATCTGGTGGCGGGCGCCTGTAATCCCAGCTACTCGGGAGGCTGAGGCAGGAGAATTGCTTGAACCTGGGAGGTGGAGGTTGCAGTGAGTCAAGATCTCACCGCTGCACTGTAGCCTGGGCGACAGAGCAAGACTCTGTCTCAAAAAAATTAAAAATAAATAAAAATAAAGGAGAGGGGAAGAGCTTGAGGCAGGCATATCACTGGCAGGGATAAAGGCCTCTTGCAAGAAAGAGTGAGTGCATGAAGCAAGAGAGTTGATACTAGAAAGGAGTTAGACAACTTGCCCAGTGTCCCAACCTGATTCATCTTAATTACTGACTCTACAAATACTGAATTCAACTGGCAAGCATTTGAATACTATCATTTACTATCACAAAAACATTCTTTTGCCCACAGCATCCATGTTTAAGAGCAAACTCCCTGCGTGATGTACGTTATAGAAAGAATTAAAAAGAAAAAGCCCTGCAGGAGCAATGTAGGCCCTTATTTAGGAAGGAAAAGAATACATAAATGATTCATCTATAAATTGACATAGAATCGCTTAGTGCTTTCCTTTAACCTTTAGTTTTAATTTGGTTTAACCTTTAGTTTCAGGTTTAGCTGTGCCTCCCAGTGACTCTAATGACAAGGAGGCTGTAAATGGATTTGAGTTAAGTTCTTTCGAGAAGTGAGTACCTGGCACAGAAAAAGCTGTTTCTCTGATATAAAGGGTGGAAAGAGCAAATTAAAGACTATACTTTAATAACCAAATGTAATTAAAATGCATTGTCAGATTTATGTTTTAGTACCTCAGAGGCATTGATATTGCCTGTTTCTGAAATGAGATTGCCTATTTAAAAAACAGAAAAAGAAAACCCTCAATATATAGAAAATTCTCCTAACTGCCTCTTCTCCTTTTTTTTTTTTTTTTAATTGAGATGGAGTTTTGTTCTTGTTGCCCAGGCTGGAGTGCAATGGCATGATCTTGGCTCACCGCAACCTCTGCCTCCCGGGTAGCTGGGATTACAGGCATACACCACCCTGCCTGGCTAATTTTGTCTTTTTAGTAGAGACAGGGTTTCTCCGTGTTGGTCAGGCTGGTCTTGAACTCCCGACGTCAGGTGATCTGCCTGCCTCAGCCTCCCAAAGTGCTGGGATTACAAGTGTGAGCCACTGCGCCTGGCTTTTTTTTGTTGTTGTTGTTGTTAAGATAGAGGCTGGAGTGCAATGGTATGATCTCAGCTCACTGCAGCCTCCACCTCCTGGGTTCAAGAGATTCTCCTGCCTGAGTCTCCTAAGTAGCTGGGATTACAGGCATGCGCCACTACGGCCAGCTAACTTTTGTGTTTTTAGCAGAGATGGGGTTTCACCATGTTAGTCTGGTCTTGAAATCCTGACCTCAGGTGACCCACCGGCCTCAGCTTCCCAAATTGCTGAAATTACAGGCGTGAGCCACTGCGCCTGGCCCCTCGTCTCGTTTTTTTTTTTTTCTTTTTTTTTTTGAGATGGACTCTTGCTCTGTTGCCAAGGCTAGAGTATAATGGCGTGATCTCGGCTCACTGTAACCTCCGCCTCCCAGGTTCAAGTGATTCTCCTGCCTCAGCCTCCCCAGTAGCTGGGATTATAGGCACCTGCTACCACACCAGCTAATTTTTGTATTTTTTAGTAGAGATGGGGTTTCACCAGGTTGGCCAGGCTGGTCTTGAACTCCTGACCTCAGGTGATCCACCTGCTTCAGCCTCCCAAAGTGCTGGGATTTCAGGCATGAGCCACTCCACCCGGCCCCTCCTCTCTCTTTTTATTTTTCCCTCCTCTCTTTTTAATTGTGATGTTTTAATTTACAATGTAAGAGAGAAATGCATCTCTTAGGGAAATTGTAAGCATACTTAAGGTTTTGTCACTTATGGAGCATCAGAAGGATTTTTTTTCTACAATCAAGTATCATTTAGAAAATGACAATATTTATTAAGTTCCTTGGAGTGTTCTCGGTGGTACAAGTCAACTTTCTTCCCCCTTTTTTTCTCTCCTGGAGTAGTTTACTTGCTTAACTACAGTAATTTAAAAGAAAGGCAGTTTAGTTATCACTGACATTCTGGTTTCTCCTTTTTTTTTTTTTTTTTTGAGACGGAGTTTCGCTCTTGTTATGCAGGCTGGAGTGCAATGGCGCAATCTCGGCTCACCGCAACCTCCGCCTCCTGGGTTCAAGCAATTCTCCTGCCTCAGCCTCCCGAGTAGCTGGGACTACAGGCATGTGCCACCGTGCCCAGCTAATTTTTGTATTTTTAGTAGAGACGGGGTTTCACCATGTTGACCACGATGGTCTCGATCTCTTGACCTCGTGATCCACCAGCCTTGGCCTCCCAAAGTGCTGGGATTATAGGCGTGAGCCACCGTGACCGGCCTGGTTGCTCCTTTTAGGGGGGCGGATCATGCAGGCAAAGTGGGAGCATAGCTGTTCAGACATTCCTGTTGAGTTTTGGATCCACCCTTAAGAAGCACGAGAAAGGAAGGTAAGGGACCCCAGAGGTCATTTCTCTGGGCTACTGGCTGGAAGATTCAGGACAGTAGTTTCTTTTACAGAGGCTGGTGGCCCAGGTATACAGCTATGTGGGAAAGGGGGCTGTGCAGCCCTGGGTTACCCTAGCTCAATTCCCTAATCTAGCTTTTCATTTCATTTCCCTACCCTCATCCCTAAAGCATTAATGATATAATAGTGAGAAGCTGGTGACATGCTAAGGGCTGCAGTGATGGATGTATTCCTTACTTAGGAGTCTTACTCTGAATGCATTTGTATGAAAATTATAGAGAGGGTAGAATCATGACATGATTGTTAATGTCAAGTAAAAAAAAAAAAAACAACACTACATTGAAAGTAGCAATGAGTGGATTCTGCCGTCTTCTTCCAACCTTGAAAAAGACATAACTTCTCTGCATGTCTCTTCTCTGGTCCTGGGGAAATGTGTGTTTCCTGTAACTGTTTGTGCAGATGAGGTAACTTATGTGAAGTGTTCTGAACTCCTTAAGGAACAATGTCAAAGCAATGAAATGCAGTACCATTATTACAGTAAAGATGGTGAGGAGGAGGAGAAGACAGATCTACATTTTCTTCCTTAATTTTCTAATCTTTCCAGATGCCGGTAGGTCCTTCTGAATCCATTCCCTGTTCCTTCGGTTGCACTGGTGGGGGTTCCATGCCGGGGGAAGAAGGAATGCTCTCTACCCTCTGAAACCATTCATCAGGAGGCCTCGGTTGAGATGTGCTAGGAGAGCACAGGATCTGCAAATAGAAGGCACCTGTCTCCCTTCTGCAGTCCGAGGAGAGGCTGCCGTGGACAGTGTGCTTCATGGCTTGTCTACTCCTCTTTCACAGACCCTACAGCTTGGGGCCTGGGCTCCTCTGACCACCCTCACTGACAAAGGAAAGTGAGTCCGGAGAAGTCGATGCTTCCTACCTGTTGGAGCGGCCCAGCAGTATAAGCGTGTTGTTACTGCCCCATCCGCCATGTCCTTCAGTGCCACCATTCTCTTCTCCCCTCCCAGTGGCAGCGAGGCCAGATGCTGCTGCGGCACCTGTAACAGTGAGGCTAGTGGGGGCAACACAGGCTCCGAGGGCGGGAATCCTCCTCCCAGCACCCCCATCACAGTGACTGGACACGGCCTGGCTGTTCAGAGCTCGGAGCAGCTCCTGCATATTATCTACCAGCGGGTGGATAAGGCAGTGGGTTTGGCCGAAGCCGCTCTGGGTCTTGCCAGGGCCAACAATGAGTTGTTAAAACGTCTGCAGGAGGAAGTGGGCGAGCTGAGGCAAGGGAGAGTGTCCACCCCTGATGAAGATGGGGAAAGGCGGGCACATAGTTCCCCACCTGAAGAGCCTGGGCCTCTCAAGGAGAGTCCCGGGGAAGCCTTCAAGGCTCTGTCTGCTGTGGAAGAGGAGTGTGACAGCGTGGGGAGCGGCGTGCAGGTGGTGATTGAGGAGCTGCGGCAGCTGGGAGCAGCCTCGGTAGGGCCTGGGCCTTTGGGCTTCCCAGCAACTCAGAAGGACATGCAGCTCCCGGGGTGCACGCTGGCTGCCAGCGAGGGGGCCCCCCTGCTCAATCCTGTGAGTATGGCAGCAGGGGCTGTTGCTCCTAAGTGCTTTTCCTGGCCTTCAGTCTCTTTCCTTCCTCTTCTTTTCTTTCCGTCTTTAAACCTTTTCTTTCTATTTGTGATAAACCAAGTTTCCTTTTCCTTCAGGGATAGTCAGCTCTCATATTTTCTTCCTGAACCCTCAGCCTCTTTGGCAGAAGGTCATTTTTTGGTGTGTGTATAGTGGTGGGGTGCCCTTCCCTCTCTCTCAATAGCTCCTCATGGCACCTTCTTCACAGCTGTCTCGGCTGCTCCATGGGCTCTGCCTCTCCTGGCGAGGATGCCTGCCGTGCACAGACGGCTCATTCATATTTTATCGCGGACCCTTTGCTTGCCAAGGGGAATTCAGTACAAAGAGAGATGGCAATGTACAGAGGAGAGAGGCAGAGGTGGAGAGAGGAGGAAGAAGTGAGAAGACAAAGATAAATATAATAGAAGACAGGTATAGGGAGGGAAAGAGACAAGTAGAAATGAAGGGCTGAGGGAGGAGACAAAGTGAAAAAAGGGAGCACACAAGAAAGGTGAGTTTATGTGGAGACAGAATCTACACCACAGGAGAGAGACTATGAGGTAAGGCGGGAAGGAGGTGGAGGAAAGGAAATAAAATGGGAAATGAGAAAAAAAATGGCCAACTGAGTGCTAACAGTAAGAGAGTAACATACAAGGAGAAAGAGGGAAGAAAAGAAGGAAGCAAGCAAACATATTTTGTGAGCAGGAAAAGACATGGATGCACATTGTGCTATTTCAGTTTCTTTACTGCTTAAGGGCCATATGAGCAGGAAAATCCTGGCTGAGTAGAGTAAGAACGGCAGAATGTCACACATGGAAGTATGAAAAGGAGATGGAGCAACTACAGAGACCTTAGAGATAGGAAAATAACAGATGTGGTGCCACTTGAGAGACGGTGGGAGTTCTATCAGCTCTCCTCCACCTTATTCTCCCTCTCTTTTTCTCCTCCCCCTGTAAAAAGGCATAGACACCCAGTAAAGAGTAAAGGAGCAGAACACACAGGGTAGACTGGAGGGATGAAACTCCCAGCCCATCTGCTGGATCTGAGAAATGAATACATTAACCCCCTTCTCCCCCTCCAGTGTAACACAGCAACTGGTCACTGCTCTCCTGAAGGCACGGCCATATGGGTAATGGCCACTGCTGCTCACCCCAGTCTGTGGCTGGTCAGGACTCTCAGTGGTTCCAGCCCAAGGGAGGAAGACCTGGAAGGTGTGAGGCAGGAGGGTACCAGGCCAGGCATTGCCCTGAGCGTGGCTTCTTTGAGGCTTCCAAGCCGACAGGATGGAATTAGATTTCACAGCACAGAAAGCAGCTCACAGGTCTATAAATCTCAGTCTCCTCCCCCGCTTCTCTCTCTCTCTCTCTCTCTCTCTCTCTCTCTCTCTGTCTCTCTCTCTCTCTCTCTCTGTGTGTGTGTGTGTGTCCGTCCCCACTTTCACTGTTTTGTTTTCTTGACTGCAGAAATCCCCCCTCCTTTCTTCCTCCCTCTCTTTCCCTTGCTCCCTCCTTCCTTTCCCGGCTCTGTATGTCCTTGAGTGAGGGCACAGGCAATCAGGTAGATGTCAGGGGCTGTGACAGTCAAATGTGGCCAGGGTAGGATCAAGGTGAGGGCATGGGCTGACCCTGGGAATGGAGGGAAGGTGAGGGGAGCTGTTGCTGCCAGTCTCTAGGGATTTCTGACCTTATATCTTCCTCCTTTGCTCATTTTTCTTTTATGTCTCTTCTTTATTGTTGTTACTGTTTTAGTTTTTTACTCCTTCTCTTGCTTGATTTCTTTCTTGTCATCACTTCTTCTCCCAACCCTTTCAGGCAAAACACTTACCTAGCTACATTTCTTATATCCAAGAGCAATCCATAAAAGACTATTCACAAACAGTGTCAGAAACATGCTTTGTCCTTGTGAGCAGCCCTACAGTAACAACCCAACACGAGAGACCCTGTACTTAGAAGAAGTATTTGCCCAACACTCATAGGAGTCCCAGAGAAACAAGCCATTGACTATTAAAGACTGTGCTAGAGTCCCCCCTTTCTACTTTCTGTTCACTATCCTTAGCCAGAGAATGATGGTTAAGCAGGTTCCCCTAAGCCTGGCTGGCTAATAGGCTATTCTTTCTTATGTTCTTAGCTGGTGGATGATTATGTGGCCTCTGAGGGTGCAGTACAGCGAGTGCTGGTCCCTGCTTATGCCAAGCAACTCTCACCAGCCACACAACTGGCAATCCAGCGGGCAACCTCAGAGACAGGACCAGAAAATGGAACCAAGCTACCACCATCTCGCCCTGAGGACGTGCTCAATTCCGCTGCTGCGCTGGACAGTGCCTTGGAAGAGTCAGGCCCTGGGAGCACTGGGGAGCTGAGACACTCTCTAGGGCCGACTGTTTCCCCATACAGGACCAGAAGAAGTGGGCAGAAGAGCTCCAGGCGCAAGCGGGATCTGGTACTTTCTGTGAGTGAGCTCAGTTTCTATAAATTTTTCTTCAGTCTGGAGAGAGAAGTGAAGAGTGAAGGGTGGGTTGATTTTAGGCCTCCCATATTGAATGAATGCTATACTGAATCCTACCAGAGTGGGAGGGACAAGGAGAGAAGTTATTCCGTAACGCTAGGGACTGGAAATCCCCCTGCTAAATATCAAACTTTTAGGCTTTTCTAGATAATGTGATACCTTCCTTTATATCATATCTCCCAATGTTTTTTCTTTCTTTCTTTTTTTTTTTTTTTTTTGAGATAAAGTCTTGCTCTCTCTCCCAGGCTGGAGTGCAATGGCACGATCTCGGCTCACTGCAACCTCTGCCTCCCAGGTTCAAGCGATTCTCCTCCCTCAGCCTCCTGAGTAGCTGGGATTACAGGTGCCTGCCACCAGGCCCAGCTGATTTTTGTATTTTTAGTACAGACCGGGTTTTACCATGTTGGCCAGACTGGTCTCGAACTCCTGACCTCAGGTGATCCACCCACCTTGGCCTCCCAAAGTACTGGGATTACAGGCCTGAGCCACTGTGCCTGGCCTTCCCAGTGTTCTAATAATCCTGATGAGAAGATCTTTAAGGGACTGAGCAGATTGATCAGCAAAGGGTAACTCTGGAAATTGCCTGCAAATTAAGCGGGTGTGCAGAGTAAGTGGTGAGGGCCCTTGGGTGGAAAAGCAAGTAAAGCTGTCCTGAGGTAGTCTCAAGCTTCTAAGATGCAGACAGTCACTAGACCTTCAGCTCAGTTCTAGAGATCTGGAGATTCCAGTCCTTCTAACAGCTCTTAGCTAGGAAGGGACTGGCCTGAACAGGTCTGCCTGAAACCTTGTTGGAGTGGCTGGGAGCCGGGAGAACATCCTGCTGAGCTGGGAGTCCCCAGCCTGGCAGCTGACCAAACCTAGAGAACTTCTAGGGCAGTGGTTCTCAACCTGGGGTGATTTTGCCCCCAAGGGACATTTGGAAACATCTGGAGACATTTGTGGTTGTTACAACTGGTGGGTGGGTAGGGGCAGGGGAAGGAGAATGCTACTGACATCTAGTGGGTGTTCTGCTAAACATCCTACAGTGCACACAGCCCCGTAACAATTACCCAGCTCAAAATGTCAATAGTGAAGAAGCTGAGAAACCTTCTTTAAAGTGACCAACATTAAAGGGATCAACTCTGTACCCAAAAGCTGTTTTTTTCTTTCTTTCTTGAGATGGGGTCTCACTCCCATTGCCCAGGCTGGAGTGCAGTGGTGTGATCAAGGCTCACTGCAGCTTCGACTTCCCAGGCTCAAGTCATCTCCCGCTTCAGCCTCCCGAGTAGCTGGGATTACAGGCGTGCACTACCACACCTGGCTGATTTTTTGTATTTTCAGTAGAGACGGAGTTTCACCATGTTGTCCAGGCTGGTCTCACAAAAGCTTCTTTCTGACAACCACGGGATATTATTATTATTATTTTGAAACAAAGTCTTGCTCTGTTGCCCAGGCTGGAGTACAGTGGCATGATCTTAGCTTACTGCAACCCCCGCCTCCTGGGTTCAAGCGATTCTCTTGCCTCAGCCTCCCAAGTAGCTGGGATTATAGGCATGCACTACCATGCCTGGCTAAGTTTTGTATTTTAGTAGAGATGGGGTTTCGCTGTGTTGGCCAGGCTGGTCTTGAACTCCTGAGCTCAGGAATCTACCCACCTTGACCTTTTGAAGTGTTGGGATTACAGGCGTGAGCCACTGTGCCTGGCTGGAGATATTCTTTAGCCATATAATGTTCTTATTGGCTGTAATGAATTTATAGTTACAATTTGCATAAAAGCAGGATTTTTCATCACTTCCATTCTACTTGTGCCTGCTGCCTCCAGAGAGAGGTACAGTGTTGAGGCCTGGCTTCTTCCTTCCCTTAGGAGAGTGGTGGAACTGAGGGCCTGCAGGAAGGATGGTAATGCTCACTCACCATCATGCTCTCTTTTGTGCTTGAGAAGGATCTGGAGGACCAGTTAAGGAGTTTTGCTGCCCAACACAAAGGAAGGTTTAAAATGTTCTTATGGCAGACTGTGGGTTTAAAGGAGGAGGGACCGTTGTTCCAATCTTTAGCTCTGAGATGGAATCAAAGAGGCGTTGCTCCAATTTTCTGGGGCTCTTGAGGATTGCTGCTAGGGATCCTGTGAACGAAAAGGATCAAACCAGAATTCTTTTTTTTTTTTTTTTTTTTTTTGAGACGGAGTTTCGCTCGTTACCCAGGCTGGAGTGCAATGGCGCGATCTCGGCTCACTGCAACCTCCGCCTCCTGGGTTCAAGCAGTTCTTCTGCCTCAGCCTCCCGGGTAGCTGGGACTACAGGCACGTGCCACCATGCCCAGCTAATTTTTGTATTTTTAGTAGAGACGGGGTTTCACCATGTTGACCAGGATGGTCTCAATCTCTTGACCTCGTGATCCACCCGCCTCGGCCTCCCAAAGTGCTGGGATTACAGGCGTGAGCCACCGCGCCTGGCCCAAACCAGAATTCTTCATTCCTTGGAATGTGGCAGATCCCGGCCACTCCTTGGGAAAATATTTTTAGCTCGTTCAGTAGGTAGGTGAGCCAAAAGCCTTTACAGTCCTCACACTTATTGTCTAGAGTATTTTCCCCTTCCACATCAAGCCTGGTTTGATTTTTATCAGCTCATCTCTTCCAAGCCACTTGAGTAGGAAACTATGTAACTCCCTTTTTTCCTTCTTTTTTTTTTTTTTTTTTGAAACTCTCCCATACTTTCTGAAACATTGACTGATTCCTTTGTGATTCCTTAAGTGTGGATTACTAAAAGGTAAAGTAACTATGTTGAATATGCAGCTAGTATAATAATGTCCTTTTTACAGAGTGCAGACCATAGCAAAAAAAAGTTGACAATACTTTCTTAAGTTGGTATGGTCAATCAGCCATAGAGGCAGAAGGATAAAGTGGAGATTTCTGCATATGGAGCTGAAAAGTCCTCAGATCAGGATATGAATCTGTCAGTCTGGGACTGGGTAACTTCCACTGACTAAGGGAATTTGGGATAAAAATATAATCAGAAACAACACAACTAAACTTAATTGAAGGAAATGTAAAACCCTGCATTAGGGCGGGGTAGGGTGGCTTACACCTGTAATCCCAGCACTCTGGGAGGCCAAGGTGGGCAAATCACCTGAGATCGGGAGTTTGAGACTAGCCTGGCCAACGTGGTGAAATTCTGTCTCTACTAAAAATACAAAAATTAGCTGGGTGTGGTGGCATGCGCCTGTAATCCCAGCGACTTGGGAGGCTGAGGTAAGAGAAGCTCTTGGACCTGGGAGGTGGAGGTTGCAGTCAGCTGAGATCACACCACTGTACTCCAGCCTGGAAAAAAGAGCAAGACTCCGTTTCAATCAATAAATAAATAAATAAATATTTCAGGTGCTATTATGGGCAAAACTGGGAACAGATTTGAAGCATCTAAGGCAAAACTTTTTAACAAGTAGAAATGTTCAATAGTATAAGCTGACTCAAAATGGAGAGCACATCATTAGATGTGTAAAATCAAAGCAGAGAGACAACCTGTTTAATGACATGAAAGGGAGATTGGGTAATACAGTCTCCATGGTTCTTTCTGATTCACATTTCTGTTATTTTAGATTTCTGTTTTTTAGACCCTGGTGTATATACTCCTGAGATTTATGGTAACCCATGAGGAGATATATAAAACCACAGACAAACCCAGGGCTTTTTCCTGAGTCATCAACTTTATTAGAAGATTCCAGAAGATGGCTGGGCGTAGTGGCTCACACCTGTAATCCCAGCACTTTGGGGGGCCGAGGTGGGCGGATCACGAGGTCAAGAGATCGAGACCATCCTGGCCAACACGGTGAAACCCTGTCTCTACTAAAAATACAAAAATTAGCTGGGCATTTTGGTGCGCGCCTGTAGTCCCGCTACATGGGAGGCTGAGGCAGGAGGATTGCTTGAACCTGGGAGGTGGAGGTTGCAGTGAGCTGAGATCGCACCACCACACTCCAGCCTGGCAACAGAGTGAGACCGTTTCAAGAAAAAAAAAAAGGAGATTCCAGAAGACATTTTCATATTAAAAGAAATACAGATACCTTTTGAAGAAAAACTTTAAATGTGCAAGACTAGGGGACTTCAAGAAATATTCACTCCGCCAGTGTGGTGGCTCACGCCTATAATCCCAGCACTTTAGGAGGGAGAGGCAGGTGGATCACCTGAGCTCAGGAGTTCAAGACCAGCCTAACCAACATGGTGAAACCTCATCTCTACAAAAATACAAAAATTAGCCAGGCAAGATGGCGAGTGCCCATAGTCCCAGCTACTTGGGAGGCTGAGGTGGGAGAATTGCATGAACCCAGGAGGCGGAGGTTGTAGTGAGCTGAGATCATGCCACTGCACTCCAGCCTGGGCAACAGAGCAAGACTCTATCTCAAAAAAAAAAAGAAAAAAGAAATGTTCACTCGTAGTACTCCAGCTGATGTATACCTGCTTTCTTGTTGCTATCAGGGGTATGTTCATGGAAATGTTTGAGACCCTCTGCTCTAGTGATCACACTACTCAGGAGCAGAAGTAAGGCCAGGGATGATCCTGGAATCTTGACACACATCAAATGAAGGCTCCATTTGAAATAGTACCTTGAATAGGCTCTTGGCTTAGAAAGGGCATCTATAGAAATGGTACCTAGGCTATGGGAAGGATTCAGACAGAGAGTCCCTTAGGGACAATGCCTTTTTACCCTAGGTACCACAAACAGGAGAGTTTTCATAATATCCACTCTTGGCTTGATTGCATTTTCTTTTTTTTCCCCTAGAAACTGGTCCACAATGTGCATAACCACATCACCAATGACAAGAGATTCAATGGGTCTGAAAGGTATGATCCCCTTAAGTAAAAAGAATGAGAAGGTACTTTGCTAAGGACAGGGAAGTAGAGGGGGATGCCCCAATCCAGCAATGAGACCAAGGCATCGATGTCACCATACCTTCTTAGGCCGTGGAGGGATTGGCCACCAAATTGATTGGTGCTGGGTATTTCTGTCTGTCTGGCTCTTACAAAACTGACAGCCTTATTCATTCTCTTCTCTGTGGCAGCATCAAGTCCTCTTGGAATATTGCAGTAGTGAAGTTTCTTCTGGAAAAGCTCAAGCAAGAGCTGGTGACCAGTCCCCACAATTACACTGATAAGGAGCTAAAAAGTGAGAAAAACGGGTTTAACTCCTGTGCCATCCTTTCTCCCCCTCTCCTCCCACTCCCTTTTCTTGGTCAGAGGAGAAGAGGAATAATAGAGATGATTTAGGTGGTTTTGAAAATAGTGGATTTGAAGCATTTTTTTGGTTGTTCTCACCTACAATATATTCATAGAATTATCTCAGATTGCCTGTTTATTTCCCTCTCAGTCTGAAATGAAAATGAGAGAAGGAAAGAGCTAGAACACTATCATGCGTTCTGTTTATGCAGGTCTTGAATCTAAGGTGTTATGAGGAAGCGTTATGTTCAGAAGCCAGGCCTGCCCTTTGGTCCCTAAATATTATTTCCCAGGCCTTCTCTTTCCTTGCTCTCTTTTGTTATTTGTAGCTAACGCTGAAATATTATGAAAGCTTCTGCTGAAAAAGTGCTTGTAGGGCCAGCTACTGTGGCTCATTCCTGTCATCCCAGCACTTTGGGAGGCCACGGCAGGAGGATTGCTTGAGCCCAGAAGTTCGAGACTAGCATGGGCAACATGGCGAAACCCCAGCTTTACCAAAAACAAACAAACAAAAATAACAAAAATTAACTGGGCGTAGTGGCATGCACCACGTAGTCCTAGTTACTTGGGAGGCTGAGGTGGCAAGACTGCTCGCGCCTGCGAGCCAGAGGTTACAGTGAGCCGAGATGGTGCCACTGAACTCCAGCCTGGGCAACCTGTTGCCCAAACCTTGTTTCAAAAAAAAGAAAAAATACTTGTAATCATCCATCAGAGTGGCAATAAGGGTAGAATTTTGTTGTTCTTATTTTTTAATTTTTTTTTTTTTTTTTGAGACAGAGTCTCGCTCCGTCGCCAGGCGCCAGACTGGAGTACAGTGGCACGATCTCGGCTCACTGCAACCTCCGCCTCCTGGGTTCAAGCAATTCTCCTGCCTTAGCCTCCTGAGTAGCTGAGATTACAGGCGCGTGCCACCACGCACAGCTAATTTTTGTATTTTTAGTAGAGACGAGGTTTCACCATGTTGTCCAGGATGGTCTCGATCTCCTGACCTTGTGATCCGCCCTCCTCGGCCTCCCAAAGTGCTGGGATTACAGGCGTGAGCCACCGCGCCCGGCCTTTTTTTTTTTTTTTTTTTTGAGACAGAGTCTCACTCTGCCGCCTAGGCTGGAGTGCAGTGGTGCGATCTCGGCTCACTGCAACCTCTGCCTCTCGGGTTCAAGCAGTTCTTCTGCCTCAGCCTCCTGAGTAGCTGGGATTGCATGTGCGTGCCACCACATCCGGCTAATTTTTGTGTTTTCAGTAGAGACAGCATTTCATCATGTTAGTCAGGCTGGTCTCAAACTCCTGACCTCGTGATCCACCCACCTCAGCCTCCCAAAGTGCTGGGATTACAGGTGTGAGCCACCATGCCAAGAGTTTAAATTTTTTTTTTTTAATTTTATTTTAAATAGGGACTCGGTCTCACTATGTTTCCCAGGCTGGTCTCAAACTCCTGGGCTCAAGCAATTGAGGCCTCCCAAAATGTTGGAATTACAGGTGTGAGCCACCACAGCCAAAAAGCGGTAGGTTTTATTTGATGGAGGAAGCAGGAGACACAGAAGCAATCAATTGAGTTGTCTTTTTCCAGCGGGAGATATTTGGGAGGAGTTAGTGTTAGAGATGGAGGTGGGCAAAGAAAGCTAAACCAATTAGCCAGCCATGGTGATGTGTACCTGTAGGTCCAGCTGCTCAGGAGGCAGAGGCTGGAGGATGACTGAAGCCCAGGAGTAAGAGGCTGCAGTGAGCTATGACCACACCACTGCACTCCAGCTTGGGCAACAGGGCGAGACCTTGTCTCTTAACAAAATCATAATAAAGTAAATAAAAAGAAAGCTAAGCCAAAGAGGAGGGAATAGATGCTGATGGCTATGCTAAGAAAGCCCATCATCTAAATAGTGATCCCCAACCTCCCATTCAGTAGTGTTAGGGCAGAAAAATGGGCTAAAGACCACTACTCCAGAGGACCCTGCTTCTTGCTCCCTTCCTTCCCTCCCCGCCAGGAGCCTGTGTGGCCTACTTCCTTACGAAAAGGCGTGAGTACCGCAACTCCATGAACCCCTTTAAAGGCTTGAAAGAAAAAGAAGAGAAGAAACTTCGAAGTCGCCGATATCGGGTAGGTTTCTAGGCATTTCTCTCAAGATGCTAACCTCTAAACCCTAATGTGCCACAGTGGGAAGGGCCAGAGGACAGGGCATCTGAGAATAGGGTTGAGAGTCAGGAATGTAGGGAGATAAAGAAGAACAGTGAGCTAGTGCTAAGATCTGGCTTCGGGACTGGGTTCTCTTAGGCACAGATTTTATACAGCCTTCCGCACCAAACCTTTTCCCCAAATCTAATCCACAGAATGTTTATCTTCCTAATCTATGTCCTGGGCTCCTACCTTAGCTTTTTGCCAACCGATCCAGCATCATGAGGCATTTTGGACCTGAGGACCAACGTCTGTGGAAGGATGTGACAGAGGAGCTGATGTCAGATGAAGAGGACAGTCTTAACGAGCCAGGTGTGTGGGTGGCCCGCCCTCCCCGTTTCCGGGCCCAGCGCCTCACAGAGCTCTGCTACCATCTGGATGCTAACTCTAAGCATGGCACCAAAGCCAACCGTGTGTATGGGCCCCCCTCAGACAGACTGCCTTCTGCTGAAGCCCAGCTTCTTCCACCAGAACTTTATAATCCTAATTTCCAAGAAGAGGAAGATGAGGGAGGAGATGAGAATGCATCTGTCTCCCCGTCTTTTGATCAACCCCACAAAACCTGCTGTCCTGACTTGAACTCATTCATTGAAATCAAGGTGGAAAAGGATGAATGAAATCTATAGCCAAGAATAACTCTGGCTCCCACCACGCCTTATGTCCCAGAAATCGGTGGCCATTGAGCTTCCCAAAATAATGAGATGCTCTGTGCAGTCTGAGAAAGCAAATTTGCCTCTTTTTTTTTTTTTAAACACAATCTGTCCTGGAAATGGAAGCAGAAAGCTCTGGTGGGATAAAAACTTATCAAAAAGGGGAGAAACTCCCTCCACTGTGAACAGTAAGCCAGAAAATGCTTATTTCTCAGCATAAACAGTGCCTGGGAGAAGCCTGGGATGAGAAAAGGAGGAGGATAAGAAACATGAGGCCTTCTTGTCATATGCCCATCTCTGAGTTGTTTCTGCCCCTACCCAATTCCACCCAAAGCTCTAAGGAAGCAGCCCAGGTTGTATCTTTTGCTTTTCCATGACTGCTGGTCTTGCTCTGCAGTGGACGCAGAACAGGACCAGTCCAGGTTAATACTGCCACCTGGTGGGCAGTTTTCAGTCATGAGCTTGAGTCTTCTACATAAGTTCTATCACCACTGGGGAATTGGCATCCTGATACAGTAGCTACTGTTTATTGAATCACATGAGGAAATTTTTACTATTCCTATCTTACAGATGAGAAAATTAAGGCTTAAAGAGTCCCTGTGTCTCACCAGCAGTCTCTCTCCCACTATGTAACCAAGCAAAATACACAGCTTTGTAGCTATTTCTTGATTCCTGTCAGCCAAGCTGCATTTTGAGGAAAGGGTGCATTTTGGATGGATTGAAAAGCAAAAATGGCTTTATATTTATTCAGTCTTACAACAAATATTGATTGCTTTACTAGGTGTCAGGTACTCTGCTAGGTGCTATGGATACATTGTTGATGAGATTGGATGCTGTTCAGGGATTTTTTAGTCTAGTCAGGAAGCCAGGCAATAGAGTAGGCAATGAAATGAACTGTGATAAAGTGACCGTGGTGGAGTGGAGTACACTATGGCAACATACAGCAGGGGTAGCTAACCTACTCTTGCAGTCTGGGAAGGCTTCTTCTGAGAGGGTGTAATGTCTAAACTGATACCTAAAAGGGGAAGAGTTAACCAAGAGAAGGGAAGGGGAGGCTAAGAGAGTGTTCCAGACAGGGAACAGCGGGTACAAAAGTCCAGAGGCAAGGGAGAGTACAAACAAGGTCCAGTTCTACAGCAGCCCAGATTGGGGAAGGGATAATGCTAGAGGAGAGGCTGGAGAGGGAGAGAGACCTCATAAAACAGAGTACAGACTTCAGCCCAAGGGCAGTGAGAAATCATTGAAAGTGTTCTAGCAGGGAAATAAAACGATTTTGCCTACAAGCAGTCCCCAACTCACAATGGTTCGACTTAGGATTTTTCAACTTTATGATAGTACAAAATGATTCGGTATGCTCCTCTCCTTACGATGCAGTTATATCAGATAAACCCATTTTACGTTGAAAATATCATAGTTGAAGATGTGCTTCTGCCTTACAATATTCTAAATTTATAATGGATGGGTTTATCCAGATATAACCCATTGTAAGTAGAAAAGCTTCTATACTGAAAAATCACTTGACCTCAGGGTCTAAGATGGATTGCAGGGAGCAAGCCGTGGCCAGGAGACTTTTCCATTGGTTTAGGAGAGAAAAGATGGTGACTTGACATATATAGTGGTGATGAGGGGAGGACAGATTTGGAAGATCTATTTAGGAAGCAGAATTAATAGAACTTGGTGATTGGGAGGCCAGGCGAGGTGGGTCACGCCTGTAATCCCAGCACTTTGGGAGGCCAAGGCAGGCGAATCACAAGGTTAGACGTTCAAGACCATCCTGGCCAACATGGAGAAACCCCGTCTCTACTAAAAAGACAAAAAAAATTAGCTGGGTATGGTGGCACGTGCCTGTAATCCCAGCTGCTCAGGAGGCTGAGGCAGGAGAATCGCTGAACTTGGGAGGTAGAGGTTGCAGTGAGCCAAGATCACCACTGCACTCCAGCCGGGAGGACAGAGCGAGACTTTATCTCAAAAACAAACAAACAAACAAACAAACAAAAAAACTTGGTGATTGGTAGGACTTGGTTGGATTTGAGGTTAAGGGAGAAGTAGGACATAGGGTTGATGCTCAGATTTCTAGCTTAAGCAGCTAACGGGATTGTGCCATTTACTCAGAGAATGGTAGAGGAGCCAGTTTCGTGAGGGAGAGAAGACGAGATCAGTTTAGGATATTGGGTGCTTCTGAGACAACCAAGTTGAGATGCTAGCAGTCAGTTGAGTTTTTATTTATTTATTTATTTATTTATTTTTTGAGACGGAGTTTCGCTCTTGTTGCCCAGGCTGGAGTGCAGTGGCGCGATCTCGGCTTACCGCAACCTCCGCCTCCTGGGTTCAAGCAATTCTCCTGCCTCAGCCTCCTGAGTAGCTGGGACTACAGGCGCACGCCACCACGCCCAGCTAATTTTTGTATTTTTAGTAGAGACGGGGTTTCACCACGTTGACCAGGATGGTCTCGATCTCTTGACCTCGTGATCCACCCGCCTCGGCCTCCCAAAGT
>PVKV010031574.1:0-20845 GCA_004027835.1 Alouatta palliata | reverse complement strand
GTATCTTTGAATTGGTAATTTTAATCAAGTGAATGTTATGATACATAAATTACATTTCAATAAACCTGTGAAAAAATATATATACATATATATGTATACATATATATATATAACCAGATATTGATATCCAGCAGTGGTATGACCAGAAGTAGACGGCTTTGTATTTTCTGCTTCTGTGCCTATTGAAAATTCTGTTACCTAATTTGGGTAAATTCGGTTTTTATATGAGATTTGGCTCTTTTGGGTAGGTTATCACTTGTTCATCTGAGTTACAGTTTTTACACTTCAGTAGTCTGTGAGTTTAAACCTTAAAAATATTCCACTTGCTAATTATTGATAGAGTTCAGGAGGGTGGAACCTGAGTTCTCATTACTCAAGTGATAGATACTAATTATTTTAATCAATTCATAATTAAAGCTTCTGTATATTTTCAATAATCTAAGCTTAAGCATATCATTGCATTTCTCTAGGTGACCTTCATTAGAGTAATTGTTTCCACATGGCCTAACACACAATCATACTTAACATACCAATTTCAAAATTGGTAATAAGATGTGGCTGTGCTCCTACCCAGACTCTCAACTTGAATTGTGATCTCCATAATCGTCACCCGTGAAGCGAGAGACCAGGTGGATGTAATAATTGAATCATTGAGGCAGTTTCCCTATGCGAGGGAGTCCTCGTGAGATCTGCTGGCTATACAAGTGTTTGGTAGTTCCTTCCTAATTCATTCTTCCTCGTACTGCGTTTGGGCTCTGGGGTTCAAGTGATTGTTCCAGTTCAGCTTCTGGAGTAGCTGGGACCACAGTCTCGTGCCACCACACCTGGCTAATAATTTTGTATTTTTATTCCAGACGGGGTTTCACCATGTTGGCTGTGATGGTCTCGATCTCTTGAAGTGCTGATCCGCCCTTCCCAGCCTGCAAAAGTGCTTGGATAACAGCTGTGAGGCACCTTGCCTAGGTTTTACTTATTTATTTACTTATTTATTGATTTATTTATTTACTTAGAGGCAGGTGGGCGGCCTGGCATTAGTTAATTATTGAATTTATTTAATTAGTGTCATCATATATATTTTTTAATAGAGACAGGGTTTCTTTCACAATTTTTGCCAGGCTGGTCTAGATGTTCTCACCTCAGGTTACATACACAGATCAGGCTCCCAATGGGCGTGGGATTAAAAGAATGGTGCACCAAGCATGGCTATTTGCATGCTGATGTGCTTATCTATTAATGGATCTATTTAGAGGCAGACTCGAATTTATTTATTTATTTATTTACTTACGTACTTATGGAGAAGCAGGTCACATGTATCTATGTATCTATTTATTTATATATTTGCAGGCAGGCTTGAATATATGTATTTATCTATCTAGCCATCTAATGATTTAGAGGCAGGCTCACATTTACTGATTTATTTATTTAGACCCAGGTTCACAACATTTATTTATATACTTATATATGTGTGTGCAGGCTTACATTTATTTATTTACTTATCTATCTGTAAAATGATTTAGAGGCAGGCTTGCATTTATTTACTTAGATGCAGGCTCGCATTTATTTATTTATTTATTATTTCAGACGGAGTCTTGCTCTGTCACTAGGCTGGAGTGCAGTGGTGCAATCTTGGCTCACTGCAACCTCCATCTCATGGGTTCAGGCGATTCTCCCGCCTCAGCCTCTCAAGTAACTTGAAGCACAATGGCGTGACACCGTGCCTGACTAATAGTTTTGTATTTGAGTGGAGACGGGGTTTCACCATGTTAGCCAAGATTGTCTCGATCTTTTGACCTTGTGATCCGCCCGTCTCGATCTCCCAAAGATCTGGAATTACAGCCGTGAGCCACTGCACCTGGCCTTTATATATTTATTTACTTACCTATTTATGTATTTACTTAAAGGCAGGGAGACCGGCTTGCATTGATTTATTTATTTAGTTTCATCTTATTATGTTTGTAAATAGAGACAGGGTTTCAACATCTTGGAGAGGTTGGTCTTCGTGTCATGATCTCAGGAGATATACATGGCTCAAGCTCTCAATGGGCGGGGAATTATAAGCATGAGCCACCAAGTGTGGCTATTTGTTGATTGAGTTATATATATGTTAATGTATTTATTTAGAGACAGACTCCTATTTATTTGATTTTTTATTTTCTGGCTTATTTATGGAGAAGCACGTCGCATTTATTTATTTATTTATTTATCTATTTATATATTTGTAGGAAGGCTTCAATTCACATATTTATCCAGCTATCTAATTATTTAGAGGCCAACACGCATTTACTCATTTATTTATTTAGATGCAGGCGTGAAACGTTTACTGATATACATATGTATTTGTGTGCAGGCTGGCATTTATTCATGTATGTATCTGTATGTATACTGATTTAGAGGGAGGCTTGAATTTATTTACTTGGATACAGGCTGGCATTTATTGATGTATTTACTTAGTTAGTTATTTTCATCTCAATATGTTCTTAAACAGAGACAGGCTTTGTTTCACCCTTTGGTCAGGCTTGTCTGGGTGTCCTGACCTCAGGTGATATACCCAGCTCAGGCTCCCAGTGGGTGAGGGATTAAAATCATGCGCCACCAAGTGAGTCAGTTTATTTATTGCTTTATTTATCAATATATTAATCTATTTATTTAGAGGCAGACCCGATATTGTTTATTTATTTAATGATGTTCTTACTTCTGGAGAAGTAGGTCGCATTTCTTTGCTTATATATTTGGAGACAGGCTTGAAATCATGTATTTATGTCTCTGGCTATCTGATTATTAGGAGGCCAGCTCACTTTTACTGATTTATTTATCTGTACCCAGGCTGGCAACATTTATTTATTTACTTATCTAACTCTATAATGATTTAGAGGCAGGCTTGCATTTATTTACTTAGATGAAGGCTCACCTTTATGTATTTATGTATTTATTTATTTTAGTTGGAGTCTTGCTCTGTCACAGCACTGGAGTGCTGTGGCACAATCTTGGCTCACTGCAACATCTGCATCCTGCGTTCAAGCGATACTTCCACCTCAGACTCCAGAGTAGCTGGGACCACAGGCATGCACCATCATGCCTGGCTAATAACTTTGTCGTTTTATTAGAGACGAGGTTTCACCATGCTGGCCAGGATGGTCTCGATCTGGTGAGCTCGTGATCCACCTGCTTCCGTCTCCCAAAGTGCTCGGATTACAGGTGTCTGCCACCGTGCTTGGCCAAGGGATTCATTCTCAACTTGTGTCAGAATGTTCAAATTAGTCTCTGATGAACATACTTTATAAATGTTTGCCAATAAAATATTTTATTACTTGTCTATACATCTCAGTGTTTAGATAAATGTAATTATTAGGAATTCTTGCCATGTCACAGCTTCCTCTTTTGGATAAAATACATTTGTCTGTTTCAATATTTTACTCAGTGATATGAACATATAATTCCATGCACATTCCAAGATGTATAGCTCTTCAGAAAGAATATGACACTTTATTAATCTACCGTACGAAGCTATACTTACATGATTGCATATGATACAGAAAGACCAGTTAATCTTTTTTTTCTCTTGATTTCCTAAAATTCAGAGCAGAAGAATGTCAAAGCAGACTTTGAAAACATATTTCATGCGATAATCGTACCACTTTAGTTTTTTGCGTGTTACACTTCAAAGTATTTTTGTGTAAATCTGCTTTATTTTGTTGTTGATTTGGAATAAATGTTGAGTAAACATTAATATCTAACCACTCTCTGTATAATTTTTTCTTTAAATGTTACACTTTTTTCTTTGAAAACCATTTCCTGTTTCTAATTTGGGCACAGACACTACCTGTTCAATCAATTAGGCAAACTCTTGACGTCTTCAGTTTTCTCTTGTGTAAACTGATGTCAGTTATTGAAATTAAAATTCTAGTATTTTAATTGACCTATACAATAAAGTACTTTCTTTAAGTTGTCAATTTTCTCTCTCTCTGTCTCTCACTCTCTCTGTGTATATATATAAATATATATGTATTTATACATGTAAATATATATATATACGCACACTCACATATACATGTATATATACACACATACACATTTATATATATAGATATATGTGCATATATATGTCTGTCTGAGTGGGTGTGTGTGTGTAATTTTACTTTAGGTTCTTGGGTACATGTGCATATCATGCAGCATTGTTGCATAGGTACATACGTGGCAATGTGCTTTGCTACCTCCATCACCCATGTCAGCTATATCTGACATTTCTCCCCGTGTTATCCCTCCCCAACACACCACCCTCTGCTGTCCTTCCCCTAGTCTCCTCCAACAGACCTCAGTTTGTGATGCTCCACTCCCTTCGTCCATGAGTTCTCATTGTTCCACACCGGCCTATGAGTGAGAACGTGTGATGTTTCATTTTGGGTTCTTGTGTCAGTTTGCTTAGAATGATGGTTTCCAGATTCAAACATGTCGCTACAAAGGACACAAACTCGTCATATTTTATGGCTGCATAGTATTCCATGGTGTACCTGTGCCCCATTTTCTTTATCCAGTCTATCATGAATGGGCATTTGTGTTGGTTCCAGGTCTTTGCTATTGTAAGCAGTGCTGCAATGAACATACGTGTGCGTGTGTTTTTACAACAGAACAGTCTATCAACCTTTGGATATATACCAGGTAATGGGATTGCTGGGTCAAATGGAATTTCCATTTCTAGGTCCTTGAGGAATCACCACACTGTCTTCCACAGCGGATGAACTAATTTATGCTCCCACCAACAGTGTAAAAGTGTTCCTGTTTCTCCACATCCTCTCCAGCATCTGTTGTCTCCAGATGTTTTAATGAAGGCTGTCCTAACTGGCATCAGATGGTATCTCAATTGGTTTTGATTTGCGTTTCTCTAATGACCAATGATGATGAACATTTCTCCATATGTTTAATGGCCTCGTATATGTCTTCTGTTGAAAAGTGTCTGTTCATATCCTTCGCCCACTTTTGAGCTGATTTGTCTGTTTGTTTGCCTTTTTCTTGTAAATCTGTTTTAGTTCTTTGTAGATTCTGGATTTTCGCCCTCTGTGAGATGGGGAGATTGCAAACAGATTTTCCCATTCTGTTTGTTGCTGGTTCACTCTAATGATTGCTTCTTTTGCTGTACAGAAGCTCCAGAAATTAATTAGATCCCATTTGCCTATTTTGGTTTTTGTTGCCAATGCTTTTGGTGTTTTAGTCATGAAGTCCTTGACTATGCCTATGTCCTGAATGGTCTTGCCGATGTTTTCTTCTGGGTTTTTTATGGTGGTAGGTCGTATGTTTAAGTCTAAAAATATGGAAATCTTCACGAATTTGTCTGTCATCCTTGTGCAGGGGCCATGCTAATCTTCTGTGTATCATTCCCATTTTACTATATGAGCTGCTGAAGCGAGCACAAGTGTTCATCTTCATTCTACTTAACATTCTAAGGTATGTTCACTAGATCTGTGTTTCACTTCACAGATAGAAAATAAACCTTTAGGCTACATTTAAAAAGAACATATTTGTTTTTCACCTAAAGGTGGCTCACATACCCGTGTTTATGCTGAAAAACTCTTCTTTCATAGCACTTTTATGGTTTTCCTTGGATCATTAAATAATTTTTCTCACTCCCTGCTTTCGGGCTGGCAGTTAAGTCCTGTATCTAGAGCAGCTTTTGTTGCAGATCATGAGATAAAACCACTTTTCCATTCTTCTTTCCAGTTTCCTAGGACAATACATGTGAAGGGCGAGTGGATCCCTAGGATGAATCAATTGTGAAGTCAACTAAAATGCTAAATGTGGTATTCAGTGTTATCCATCCATAAAGAGGACACATTGCAAATACTGTTAACAAGTCCACACCAGTACCTTGCCCCTCTGCAAATGATTCTCTTGATTTCCAAATACTATGGCTTAGTTTTCAGGATGGTTCACTATTTTCCCACTTGATTTCATAAAATAATGAAATTCTTATGTCCTTCTTGGAACAGAGTCACAGGCCAATGCACATCATTTTACACACACATATTCACACACTCAAGAATATGGCTGTCCTTCTGATGCGTTCTGTGGGCCAAAGCTGAGCATAAATTATGTGCTATGAGTTTTCCAGCAGCAGCAGCCACTACAAATCTGCTGACTCCCTCACTTCTTAAAGAAAATTCTTTTGTGTCAAGTCATCTTGTTTTATGACAGGAAACATCATGAGTGCTAGTCAACTCTATATGAATTTAGAACCTTGTATTTGACACGGCTTGGCCCTGAGCTAAATCTAAAGTTTTGCCCCATAAAACAGTCATAATGGGCTGCACCTCTATTATTTTACTGCTACCTACTACTATTTCTACCACCTCCAGCAATACCACCACTGTAAAGACTACTGCTACTTCTGCAACACTAGGATGACATATGGCACTCAGTATGCAACGGTTTCCTGATGATTCTCATTTAATACTCAAAACAGCTCTTATGATATGGAAGCTATCAATATGTCTGTTTTATAAATGTACAAAGGAAAGCACAAAGCAGCTAAGTACTTTGCCCAAAGTCACATGGCTAGTAAGTGACAGAATAAGAATACAAATTCTGGCTTTCTAGCTCTGGAACTGTACACTGCCCTGTATAACCACACTTAGTTAACAACACCAGATATGGGATTGATGTATAAAGAGACATTTAGTTTGTGTGTTTTACGTGTTGAAGTGAGAAATACGAATTTCTTTGCCAGTTTACCTGCAAATATGATGATATCTTTTAATTTTTCTAATTAATTGGAAGAGATCCACCTATTTTATTAGCAGTGGAATCTTCTTCTTGAGGTGTTCACTCCCAACTGTTCCTAGTTGTTAAAGAAGCTGAGGGGTCTTCTCAGTCTTCCAAAGAGCAGACGGACGGCTGGGTGATTGGCTCAGTGCCCTCCTGCTTGGCCTTCATCCTCACTGTCACAGTTTCCCCAGGATGACCAATTCCCCATTGCTCCACAGGCCCATCTACTGTGGTAACTATGTCTTGCTAGATTATTCCTTCAGCAAATGTTTTTAGTGACCACATAATATAGGCAGGCCCTGTGCTTCCTTACTCGCTGGACTGCGAAGAAGTTCACGAGAGACATAAAGAGCTTCTCCTTAAGAAATTTATCTTCTGCTGAGAGAGATAGACAACAAGGAAGGAGGCCAATAACTAAGGAAAATAACAACAGATAGTTATCAGTGTCCAAAGGAAAGAAGTAGGAAATACAGAGTGTAGTTCTGTTAAAGATAGGCAGGCAGAGCATCTGTAAGGAGGTGTCATTTAAGACCCACAATTATAAGAAATGTCCTAAAATTAGATGATGATAATGGTGTACAACACTGAATATACTGAAAGTATCTTTGAACTGGTAATTTTAATCAAGTGAATGTTATGATATATAAATTGCCTTTCAATAAACCTGTCAAATATATATATATATATATATATATATATACATACATATAAAACCAGATACTGATATCCAGCAGTGGTATGACCAGAAGTAGACGGCTTTGTATTTTCTGCTTCTGTGCCTACTGAAAATTCTGTTACCTAATTTGGGTAAATTCGGTTTTTATCTGAGATTTGGCTCTTTTGGGTAGATTATCACTTGTTCATCTGAGTTACAGATTTTACACTTCAGTCGTCTGTGAGTTTAAATGCTAAAAAACTTCCCCTTGCTAATTATTGGTAGAATTTTGGAGGGAGGAACCTGAGATCTCATTACTCAAGTGATCGATATTAATTATTTTAATCAATTCATAATTAAAGCTTCTGTATATTTTCAATAATCTAAGCTTAAACATATCATTGCATTTCTCTAGGTGACCTTCATTAGAGTAATTATTTCCACATGGCCTAACACCCAATCATACTTAACATACCAATTTCAAAATTGGTAATAAGATGTGGCTGTGCTCCTACCCAGACTCTCAACTTGAATTGTGATCTCCATAATCGTCACCTGTGAAGCCAGAGACCAGGTGGATGTAATAATTGAATCATTGAGGCAGTTTCCCTATGTGAGGGAGTTCTCCCGAGATCTGCTGGCTATACAATTGTTTGGTAGTTCCTCCCTAATTCATTCTTCCTCGTACCGCGTTTGGGGAAGGCCTCCGGACGATCCACAGTCATGCAGAACTGTGAGTCAATGAAACATCTTTCCTCTGCCTCCAGGGTTCATGTGATTGTTCCAGCTCAGCTTCTGGTGTAGCTGGGACCCCAGTCACGTGCCACCACACCTGGGTAATAATTTTTTTATTTTTATTACAGACGAGGTTTCACCATGTTCGCTGGGATGGTCTCGATCTGTTGACCTGGTTATCCACCCTTCCAGGCCTCCAAAAATGCTAGGATAACAGCTGTGAGCCACCTCACCCAGGTTTTATTTATTTATTTATTTATTTACTTAGAGGCAGGTGAGAGCCTGGCCTTAGTTAATTATTTAATTTATTTAATTGCTATTATCATTTTTTTTTTTTAATAGAGACAGGCTTTCTTTCACAATTTTTGCCATGCTGGTCTAGATGTTCTGACCTCAGGTTATATACCCAGATCAGGCTCCCATTGGTCTAGGGATTAATAGCCTAGTGCACCAATCGTTGCTATTTGCATGCTGATTTACTTATCTATTAATTGATATATTTAGAGGCAGACTCGAATTTATTTATTTATTTATTTACTAACGTACTTATGGAGAATCAGGTCGCATGTATCTATGTATCTATTATTTATATATTTGCAGGTAGACTTGAATATATGTATTTATCTATCTAGCTATCTAATGATTTAGAGGCAGGCTCACATTTGCTAATATATTGATTTAGACCCAGGTTCGCAACATTTATTTATATACTTATATATGTGTGTGCAGGCTTACATTTATTTATTTACTTATCTATCTGTAAAATGATTTAGAGGCAGGCTTGCATTTATTTACTTAGATGCAGGCTCGCATTTATTTATTTATTATTTTAGACGGAATCTTGCTCGGTCTCCAGGCTGGAGTGCAGTGGTGCAATCTTGGCTCACTGCAACCTCCATCTCCAGGGTTTACACTATTCTCCCACCTCAGCCTCTCAAGTAACTTGAACCACAATGGCGTGACACCCCACCTGGCTAATAGTTTTGTATTTGAGTGGAGACAGGATTTCGCCATGTTAGCCAGGATTGTTTCAATCTCTTTACCTTGTGATCCACCCATCTCGGCCTCCCAAAGTACTGGAATTAGAGCCGTGAGCCCCAGCACCTGGACTTTATGTATTTATTTACTTACTTATTTATGTATGTTTCCTGTGATGACGGCCATGCTGTGTGTGGAGCAATGGGTTGGGCCACCTGTGCAAGAGAAAGCGTCCGCAAGCCTGGGTTTGCCGGTCTCCTTGAGTGAGACTGAGTCGGGTATGGATGAGATTCTGGGTGTGTTGCCCCAGTGTTGGGCTTGTCTCTGGGGTCAGTTTTGGGCCCCCAGTTGCGGGGTCCATATCCCGTCAGGGGGCTCCATGGTGGTGCCGAGGGCTGGCCAGTGTTCCGGGCGGGAGAGTCACGGAACCATGCTCGTGACTGTGGCGGTGAGATCCCACGATTGCTTTATCCCCTTGGCCTGGCTGTGCCCAATGTTTCTGCCTGAGCGAGCCCTCGGCGATCTCCCATACCCCTGCCCTCGTTTGCCCTGGCCCTGCGTGTGCGCCCCCTCCCCATCACCGCCTGCCGATCCCTTTCTCTCCGAATGGCTCTCTGGTTGCGCTGGGTGGTCACGTCTGGGATCCGAACCGGCTCCTCCTTGTGGGGCATCGCCCCCAGCCACGGTCACCCATTGTCCACGTCCCCCTGCATCGTGCCTTCACTTTGGGACTCCGGTTGTCAGCCCCGCGTGGGTTTGGTGGATGTCGGAGTGGTCTGGTCGGCCTGCCCTGTGTGCGGGGAGAGGGTTCCATGGTGCTAGATTCGACCGTGGTGGTGGTGTGGGGAGCCCTGAGCCCCCGCGAGGTGTGTGGGGATCACTGAAGGCCGAGTGGCCGCTCCAGGTGCCACATGGGACCGCCGTTGTGCTTGGAGGCTGCTTTTGGTGAGACCCCACGCATGTCCTGGCTGCTGTCGGCTGTGCCCGAGGCTCCTCTCCGGATCCTCGCAGTGGCCTACCGACCCCTTCCCACTCTCTGCCTTTCCCAGTGCCTACCCCAGTCGCCCCGGCCTCACCTGGGGTCTCGTCTCCTCTAGAGCCCACTCTTCTGCTCCATGTCTGTGCGCCCCACGTTTGGGCCTCTCTTCCCGGGCCAGTAGTGACCTTTCCCCAGGGAGTCTTGGGTGTCGACATCCGGGGGCAGCGGTGTGTCCTCTCCCCTACTTGGCAGGCTCTGTTCGGCATGTACAGGTGCCCGAGCGCACCCCAGTGGTCTCTCCTGGCCAGCAGTCTTGTGTAAACTTCAAAGTCAGCTGTGCCGGCCACCCACCAGCCCCCCTGCTCGGGGAGTGGGGCCCCCAGGCCCGGTCCCAGTCCCTCGTCCCGGGCTGGTGGGTGTGCTGGACAGCTTTGGTAGTCGGGGGTTGGGGAGGTGCCGGTCACCCACCGTCTCCCTGTGCGCCTGCGCCCTCCAGCAGGGCACTGAGTCTGGCCTCGGCCGGGACCGAGACCTTGACTGGGCATGTGTGAGGTTCTGTGGCTGCATGGCATGACTGTCTCCAGATCGGGCACCCCGGGCCACCTCCCACTTGCCACCCAAGTCACGGATTCCCACCCCGTGGGGCGTGGGGAGTGCTGTCACCCCGTCGCCTCCCCTCGGTGTCTGCCACGTGCACGGTTGCCAGTCCCTCCCAGCTGCCCAGCACGGGTTGGGTGTTGCACCCTCCCCCTCGCAAGCAGATGTGGATAGGGGCATGGGTGTGTGGTGGTCAGTGGTGGTGCCAGGTCCATCGTTTGGGGTGGGGGGCTTAGTGTCCCGTGGGGCCCGTAGCGTTTACTTTGAAAAAATTAGTGTGTTTAAAGCAGGCCCGAGCCACTTGGATACCGCTGCTAGGAATAATGGAATAGGACTGCGGTTCTATTTTGTTGGATTTCGGAACTGAGGCCATGATTAAGAGGGACGGCCGGGGGCATTCATATTGTGCCGCTAGAGGTGAAATTCTTGGACCGCCGCAAGATGGATGAGAGCGAAAGCATTTGCCAAGGATGTTTTCATTAATCAAGAATGAAAGTCAGAGGTTTGAAGACGATCAGATACCGTTGTAGTTCCGACCATAAACAATGCTGACTGGTGGTGTGGCGGCGTTATTCCCATGACCCGCTGGGCAGCTTCTGGGAATCCAAAGTCTTTGGGTTCCAGAGAGAGTATGGTTGCAAAACTGAAACATAAAGGAATTGACGGAAGGGCACCACCAGGAGTGGAGCCTGCATCTTTGTTTGACTCAACATGGGAAATCTCACCCAGCCCGGACATGGACAGGATTGACAGATTGATAGCTCTTTCTCGATTCCATGCGTGGTGGTGCATGGCCGTTCTTAGTTGGTGGAGCAATTTGTCTGGTTAATTCCGATAGCAAACGAGACTCTGACGTGCTAACTAGTTACGTGACTCCCGAGTGGTCGGTGTACCACAACTTCTTAGAGGGACAAGTGGCGTTCAGCCACCCGAGATTGAGCAATAACAGGTCTGTGATGTCCTTAGATGTCCAGGGCTGCACACGCGCTACACTGACTGCCTTAGCATGTGCCTACACTACGCCGGCAGGCATGGGTAACTCGTTGAACACCATTCGTGATGGTGATCAGGGATTGCAATTATCCCCCATGAACGAGGAATTCCCAGTAAGTGCGGGTCATAAGCTTGTGTTGTTTATGTCCCTGCCCTTTGTACACACCGCCCGTCACTACTACTGATAGGATGGTTTAGTGAGGCTCGGGGATTGGCCCCGCCAGGGTCGGCCCAAGGCCCTGGTGCAGCGCCAAGAAGATGGTCGAACTTGACTATCTAGAGGAAGTAAAAGTCGTAACAAAGTTTCCGTAGGTGAACCTGTGGAAGGATCATTACCGGAGAGAGGAGGAGGCCATGGATGCGCTGCCGCCCCGTGTGCCCTTCTTTGCCTGACCGATTCTCCCCCCATGTGGCACATGTGTGGGTGGGGCCCGTGCCAGTGCCCATGCCAGTGCCGGACCCTGCCGGCTGCAAGAGCCGGAGAACTCGGGAAGGGGAGATGGAAGGGATCTCTTGTGCATTGCACGTGTGTGTCACGGATGTGGGTGTGAGCGGTGTGAGCAATTGCCGACAGTGTGGCCTCGATGCGTGTCAGCAGGCTGGGGGCCTCTGTGCTCTCCCCGCTGGGCTCCCGTCAAGGCCGCCGGCTGGGTCTCCCCTGCCGCCACCTCTGCCTCTCACCCCATGCCATGCTGCCCCACGCCCTCCTGCTCTCTCGCAGCCTTCCTGTTAGGTTGTCTCGAGGGTCGAGGGGCCCGCCGCCGGTCCCTGCCCACTCCTCATCTGCCTCCCACTGTCCAGGTACCTAGCAGATTCCGGCACAGAGGTTTAAAGACCCCTTGGGGGTCGCTCGTACGCCCATGGGTCGTGGGCGGTAGGCCCGCAGAGGAGTTCCACGGTGAGGGGCCCAGCCCATCCCTCGCCTCCTCCCCGGACTCCGCACACCCCCTCCCTGGTCGAGGTGCCAGCCGTATGCACGTGCACCTCGCCGTCACGGTCATGGCGGCCGTTGGGTGGGGGCTTACCCGGCGGCCATCGTGCCATCACACATGCACCGCCACACGTGCTGTGGGTCCTGCGCCGAGCGGGGTGGGGGGCGGGAAACCCCGGGCACCTGTGGGGAGTCCGTGCTTGCCTTGGGGGGGTGTGCAAGCATCCCCACGGTGAAACCTTCCGACCCCTCGGAGTCTGGTCTCATTTGCTGTCTTGCTGGCCGTCCCTAGGCAACACCTCTGGTGGTGTGCCATGCCAGGAGGGCCTCCCCGTGTTGCAGGGGGGCCCTTGCCAAATTGAACTCGTACAACCCTTAGCGGTGGATCACTCGGCTCAAGCGTCGATGAAGAATGCAGCTAGCTGTGAGAATTAATGTGAATTGCAGGACACATTGATCATTGACACTTTGAATGCACTTGTGGCCCCGGGTTCCTCCCGGGCTATGCCTGTCTGAGCATCACTTGCCGAACAATCGTGCCTTTGGGGTGCCTCTGGCCTCCTCGGGGTGCGTGGCTGGAGGTTCCTTGGCAGGGCCCCACCAGGCCATAAATCCCCCAAAGTGCAGACCTGGCAGCGCCCGCCCTCGTCTTCTACCCCACGCCTTTGCCCTGCAGCCCTGTGGCCTCGTGTGAGTGTGGAAGAAGGGGGCCCAGCTGACTTGGAAGAAGGGGTAGCCGCTGCCCGCGAGAGGGAAAAGTGGAGAGAGGGAACTGGGTCGGGCCGAGTCCTGGTGGCCGCCACTCTCGTGGCCCAGGTTCCCAGCTCGGGAGCTCCCTCGGGCCGCACGTGGCTCATTGGTCTGTGATGCGTATGCCTTGGCCGGGTGGAAGGTCCCGGGCCACCGTTGTAGTCGTCAGTGTCAGGGGGGATGTGCCTAGAAGGAGAGGGTGCATGGAAGCACGGAGCATGTTCCAGTTGCTGATGTTCGCCGCCTGCCCCGGTGGCGGCCCGGCGTCCGGCAGACCGCAGCTCCCTGTGGACACTCCCGTCCGCCACAGGGCAAGCTCTTCCTTGCCCCGCCATCCGGCCCACAGCACTAGAGTCTGGGGCCCTAAGCCTGCCCTGTGGCCTACACGTGACCGCGCTCCCAGGGTTGCTTGCACTGGGCGGTGACCCGCGGGATGCCGCTGCGTTGTCCTCGTCGCGTGCCTGCTTCTGGTTTGTGGCCGCATCATGCCGTTTGGGGCCCCACCCTGGGCTTCCGCGTCGGGGTGGGGTGGTGCCACCACCTCCTTGGGCCCGTCCACTGCCCACCATGGGCGGTTGGGATGGGTCGCGTGGGGTGTGGTGTCTGCCCCTTCCCTGGCTCATGCTCGTCCCTCATGTCACCCCGCTCCAGCAGGGTGGCTAGGGGGCCATCGGCCACAGCTCTCTCTGGCTTCTCCCCTCGCTGGGCCCGTCTCCCGAAGGAGCCTTGCAGGTGGGTGGGCGTGTGTCATCCTCCTCCTCCTCCTCCTCCTCTGGAGGGTGTGTGGGGTGGCGGACTGGCCACCGCCTGCCTGCCCATTCGTCTCCTCCTCTCCAAGACACGACCTCAGATCAGTCTTGATGACCGGTTGATTTTGAGCATATTAGTCAGCGGAGGAAAAGAAAGTAACCAGGATTCCCTCAGTAATGGCTAGTGAACAGGGAAGAGCCCAGCACCGAATCCCTGCCCCTCAGTGGGGCATGGGAAATGTGGCGTAAGTAAGACCCACTCCCCAGTGCCGCTCGTGGGGGGTCCAAGTCCTTCTGATCCAGGCCTAGAACGTGGAGTGTGTGAGGCCAGTAGCGGCCACTGGCGCTCCACGCTCAGGTCTTCCCCGAGTTAGATTGCTTGGGAATGGAGACCAAAGTGGGTGGTAAACTCCATCTAAGGCTAAATACTGGCACGAGACCAATAGTCAACAAGTACCATAAGGGAAAGTTGAAAACAACTTTGAAGAGAGAGTTCAAGAGGGCGCAAAACCATTAAGAGGTAAACTGGTGGGGTCTGCGCAGTCTGCCCGAGGATTCAACCTGTTGGTGGGTCTGGTCATGCCGGCAGCCCGGTGGATCTTTCCCGCCCACCATTCCTCCCGACGCCTCCACCCGTACTCCCTCCCCCACCGCCCCACCTCGTCCTCTCTGGAGCAGGGCGGGCCACAGCGGGTTCGGGGCTGAGTGGGCGGGGCCGGGGGTGTGGTCAGTGGGGCATCATCCCCTGTCCGGGAACAGCCGCCACCAGGCACATTTCCACTGCAGCGGTGCACCGCAACTGGCTCCGGGACAGCTGGGAAGGCCCGGCAGGGAAGGTGGCTCAGGGGTACCCATCTCTTTGCCTCCAGCCCCTTCGGGGACAGCGGCGGTGGTGGTGGGTCCACCCTTCGAGTGTTACAGCCCCCCAGCAGCAGCGCTTGCCGAATCCGGGGGCCGAGGGAGCAAGACCTATCGCGGCGCTCTCCCCCCTCCAGGCACACACACCCACGGGGGCCCTCCGCGAGGGTGTCCCCCACGCAGGGGCATGCCGGCGTTCGTCATGGTGTCCAGGCCACACCTCCCATGGCACGACCACTCTCCCACCCCCTCCCCGCTGGTGACAGGGATCTACATGGGATGGGTTGGGGCAGACTGTCCCCATTGTGCCCCAGGCAGGTCGTGCTGTCGGGCCCGGCGGGTCAGTTTCTCTCAGGCCACGCACGTGTCTCCCGAAGAAGGGGATGGTGGAGCGAGCGCACGGGGTCGGTGGTGATGTCGGCTACCCACCTCATCCGTCTTGAAACAAGGACAAAGGAGTCTAAAACATGCGCAAGTCGAGGGCTCACACGAAAGCTGCTGTAGCACAATGAAGGTGAAGGCCAGTGTGCTGGCTGGCCGAGGTGGGATCCCGAGGCCTCTCCAGTCCGCCAAGGGTGCACCACTATCCTGTGTCACCCGACGCGCTGGGGAGGTGGAGCACGAGCGCACGAGTTAGGACCCGAAAGATGGTGAACTATGCCTGGGCATGGCAAAACCAGAGGAAACTCTGGTGGAGGTCCATAGCGGTCCTGAAGTGCAAATCAGTCATCCTACATGGGTATAGGGGCAAAAGACTAATCGAACCATCTAGTAGCTGGTTCCCTCTGAAGTTTCCCTCAGGATAGCTGGTGATCTCGCAACCATCCCCCGTCCCCTACACAGTTTTATCTGGTAAAGCGAATGATTAGAGGTCTTGGGCCGAAACGATCTCAACCTATTCTCAAACTTTAAATGGGTAAGTAGCCCGGCTCGCTGACGTGGAGCCGGGTGTGAAATGTGAGTGCCTAGTGAGCCACTTTGACTTTTTTGTTTTTTTATACTTTTTATTGCATTTTAGGTTTGGGGGTACATGTGGTAAGCAGAACTGGCGCTGCGGGATGAACTGAATGCCGGGTTTAGGCACCCGATGCCTATGGTCATCAGACCCCGGAAAAGGTGTTGGTTTATATAGACAGCAGGACGGTGGCCATGGAAGTCGGAATCCGCTAAGGAGTGTGTAACAACTCACCTGCCGAATCAACTAGCCCTGAAAATGGATGGCGCTGGAGCATCACGCCCATATCTGGCCATCACCGGCAGGCGAGAGTGGAAGGGAGCAGTGGCACTGGCATGTGGTGGCGGCGGTGGAGGCGGCTGTGGGGGTTCTTCCTCCCCGCCCCAGCCCACCCCATCCCACCCTGCTGGAGTCCCATGGATGCTACGCTGCAATGAGTAGGAGGGCCGCTGCAGTGAGCCTTGAAGCTTAGGGCGTGGGCCCGGGTGGAGCCACCGCAGGTGCAAATCTTGGTGGTAGTAGCAAATATTCAAACGACAACTTTGAAGGCCAAAGTGGAGAAGGGTTCCATATGAACAGCAGTTGAACATGGGCCAGTCGGTCTTGAGAGATGGGCAAGTGCTGTTCCGAAGGGATGGGCGATGGCCTCTGTTGCCCTCAGCCAATCAAAAGGGAGTTGAGTTCAGATCCCGGAATCCAGAGTGGTGGAGATGGTCGCCGCGAGGCATCCCGTGCGGTAACGTGATCGATCTCAGAGAAGCTGGTGGGAGCCCTGGAGAGAGTTCTCTTTTCTTTGTGAAGGGCAGAGCACCCTGGAATGGGTTTGCCCTGAGAGAGGGGCCCGTGCCTTGGAAAGTGTCTCGGTTCCAGCGGCGTCCAGTGAGCTCTCGCTTGCCCTTGAAAATCCGAGGGAGAGAGTGTAAATCTCGTGCCGAGCTGTACCCATATCCACAGCAGGTCTCCAAGGTGAACAGCCTCTGGCATGTTGGAAGAATGTAGGTAAGGGAAGTTGGCAAGCCAGATCCGTAACTTTGGGATAAGGATTGTCTCTAAAGGCTGGCTCGGTCAGGCTGGGGCACGAAGCGGGGCTGGGCGCACACCGCTGCTGGAAGAGGTGCCGCCACCCTTCCCACGCCCGGGTCACCCCCCTCACGGCCCTCCCCCGCCCCACCCCATGCACCTCTTGCCCTCCCTCTCTCCCCGTCTGTCCCCTCTCTCTCTCCCCCTCCCCTCCCCGGGGTGCGGGGCAAAGCGGGGGCAGGTGGCAGCGGCAAGGGGTGCGGCAGTGGTGGCGGCTGAGCTAGGGCACCTGGGGGGCTGGAGGCGGTGGTGACTCAACATGAGCTGGGCCCTTCCCATGGATTGCCCCAGCTGCAGTGGGCATCGTGGCCACCCCCCGGGAGCCTGGCAGGTGCCGTCTCATCCCGCCCACCCCGCCGTCTCCTGTGCACGTGGGTCCATGGGGCAGGGAGTGGCCGGGTGGCGGCACCTGCAGGTTGGCAGTCTGGGGTCCATCCCCTGCCTCCCCCCAGCCCGTCTGCCCCCCGTTACCACCCCTCCTCTTGCCACGTTGGCAGTGGCAGCCGTGTCGGGCCACAGGCCAGTCCCCCCCGCCAGGTCCGCCCTGGGGTCTGCAGTTCTGTGCGGCGCCTCGCCTCAGCCAGCGCCTAAGAGCTGACTTAGAACTGGTGCGGACCAGGGGAATCTGACTGTTTAATTAAAACAGAATATTGTGAAGGCCCATGGCAGGTATTGATGCGATGTGATTTCTGCCCAGTGCTCTGTATGTCAAAGTGAAGAAATTCAATGAAGCACGGGTAAATGGCGGGAGTAACTATGACTCTCTTAAGGTAGCCAAATGCCTAGTCATCTAATTAGTGATGCACATGAATGGATGAACGAGATTCCCACTGTCCCAACCTACTATCCAGCGAAACTACAGCCAAGGGAACGGGCTTGGAGGAATCAGTGGGGAAAGAAGACCCTGTTCAGCTTGACTCTAGTCTGGCATGGTGAAGAGACATGAGAGGTGTAGAATAAGTGGGAGGCCTCCGGCACCCGCGCGTCCCCACAAGGGGGCGGGGTGGGGTCTGCCGGCCTTGTGGGCCGCCGGTGAAATACCGCTACTCTGATCATTTTTCACTGACCTGGTGAGGCTGGGGGACAAGCCCTGAGGGGCTCTCGCTTCTGGTGCCAAGCGCCCGGCCACATGCTGGCCGGGCACAACCTGCTCCAGGGACAGTGCCAGGTGGGGAGTTTGACTGGGGTGGTACACCTGTCAAACGATAATGCAGGTGTCTGAAGACAAGCTCAGGGAGGACAGAAACCTCCTGTGGATCAGAAGGGCAAAAGCTCGCTTGATCTTGATTTTCAGTACGAATACAGACCGTGAAAGCGGGGCCTCACGATCCTTCTGATCTTTGGGGTTATAAGCAGGAGGTGTCAGAAAAGTTACCACAGGGATAACTGGCTTGTGGCAGCCAAGCGTTCATAGGGACGTCGCTTTTTGATCCTTTGATATCAGCTCTTCCTATCATTATGAAGCAGAATTCACCAAGCGTTGGATTGTTCACCCACTAATAGGGAACGTGAGCTGGGTTTAGACCGTTGTGAGACAGGTTAGTTTTACCCTACTGATGATGTGTGGTTGCCATGGTAATCATGCTCAGTACAAGAGGAACCACAGGTTCAGACATTTGGTGCATGTGCTTGGCTGAGGAGCCAATGGGGTGAAGCTGCCATCTGTGGGATTATGACTGAACGCCTCTCAGTCAGAATCCCACTCAGGCAGAATGATACAGCAGCGCTGCAGAGCCTCAGTTGGCCTTGGATAGCCAGTCCCCGCAATCCCCACTGGCAGGCCGCTCCACCGCATGCCTGGCTATTTATCTGTTTATTTATCTGTCAATTGATTTATTTAGAGGTAGGCTCCCTTGCATGCATGCATGTATTTATCTATCTATCTTTCTTTCTTTCTTTCTATCTGTCTGTCTGTCTGTCTGTCCATCCATCCATCCCTCCGTCCGTCTGTCCGTCCATCTGTCTATCTGGAGGGAGGCTCACATTTCTTTCTTTTGAGGCAGGCACGCATTTCTCTTTCTCTCTCTCTCTCTCTCTCTCTCTCTCTCTCTCTCTAAAGGCAGGGTCTTGCTCTGTCACCTAGGATCATTCCAGCCTCAACGCTTTGGACTCACCCATCATCCCTCCTCTGGTCCTTTCTATCCCCACTACCTGGGACTACACGCATGCGCCACACCACTGCAGGGGTTAACTATTGCATTGTTTTTAACGAATGTATGTATCTACATATCTATGTGTTCATGTATGTATGTGAGATGGGGTTTGGGGTTCCACCGTGTCACCTACCCTGGTCCAGAACTCCTGCTCCATTCCATTTCATTCCATTCCACATTTCACCCCCAATTCCATTTGCCATTCCATTCCATTCCATTCCCCATTTCATTCCCCATTCCATTTCTTTCCATTCCACATTCCATTCACCATTTAATTCCCCTTTGCATTCCATTCCCCATTCCATTCCCCGCTTGATTTCATTCCATTCGACATTGCATTCTCCCTTCCATTCCATTCCATTCCCAATTTTATTCCCCGTTCCATTACATTCCATTCCCCATTCCATTCCTTGATCGATTCCATTCCATTCCCCATTATATTCCCTCTTCCATTACATGATATTCTCCATTCCGTTCTCTGATCCATTCCATTCCATTCAACATTATATTCGCCGTTCCATTCCATTCCATTTCCGGTTCCATCCCACGTTCGACCATTCCCTTTTCTCTTCTATTCCCCGTTCCATTCCATTGCATTACCCGTTCCATTCCATTCAATTCCCCTTTCAATTCCTCGTTCCTTTCCATTCCATTCCGAGTAACATTCCCCTTTCCATTCCATTCCATTCACCGTTCCATTCAATGTTTCATTACATTAAATTCCCCGTTGTATTCCCAATTCCATTCCAATCCATTCCACGTTCCATTCCACGTTCCATTCCATTCCATTCCCTGTTGCATTCCCCAACCCATGTCATTCCATACCCCGTTAATTTCCCCATTCAATTCCATTCCATTCTCCACACTTTCCCCTTTCCATTCCACTCTATTCCCCATTCCATTTCCCGTTTCATTCCATTCCATTCCCCATTCCATTCCCAAATCCATTCCATTCCATTCCCCATTCCATTCCATTCCATTCACCATTCTATTCCATTCAATTCCCCATTCCATTCCATTCCACTCCCCATTCAATTCCCCATTCCATGCCCCATTCTACCCCATTCCATTCCCCATTCCATTCACTATCCCAATTCATTCTATTCACCACTCCATTCCCCATCCCATTCCATTTCCAATTCCACTACCCATTATATTCCATTTTATTAGCCATTCCATTCCCCATTCCATTCCACTCCATTCCACTCTGCATTCAATTCCCTATTCTATTCCAATCCATTCCCCATTCCATTCCCCGTTATATTCCATTCCATTTCCCATTCCATTCCCCATTCCATTCCCTATTCCAGTCGTTTCCATTGCCCACTCAATTCCCCATTTAATTCCATTCCACTCTCGGTTCTATTCTATTCCACTCAGGTTTCCATTCCCAGTTCCATTCCATTCCATTCCGCATTCCATTAACAGTTCTATTGCATTACACTCCTCATTCCATTCCCCGTTCCATTCCATTCCTTTCCCCATTTCATTACCCATTTCATTCCATTCCATTCCTCATTCCATTTCCCATTCCACTTTATTAAATTCCATGTTCCATTCCCCGTTCCATTCCATTACTTTCCCCATTTAATTACATATTTCATTCCATTCCATTCCCCATTCCATTTCCCATTCCATTGAGTGAATATCCCATTGAATGGGAATTTCCAATGAAA
>PVKV010031573.1:0-20846 GCA_004027835.1 Alouatta palliata | reverse complement strand
GCATCTCACACTGGGGTCTGTCGGGGGGAAAAAGGGGAGGGACAGCAGGGGGTGGGAAGTTGGGGAGGGATAACATGGGGAGAAATAACAGATACAGGTGATGGGGAGGAAGGCAGCAAATCACACTGCCATGTGTGTACCTATGTAACAATCTTGCATGTTCTTGTACCCCCAAACCTAAAATGCAATAAAAAGTATATAAAAAAAAAAATACATTTTGAGGCCGGGCGCAGTGGCTCACGCCTGTAATCCCAGCACTTTGGGAGGCCGAGGCGGGTGGATCACGAGGTCAAGAGATCGAGACCATCCTGGTCAACATGGTGAAACCCTGTCTCTATTAAAAAAAAAAAAAAGAAATACATTTTGTAAGGCTATAGCCACCATAGATAATGATTCCTCTGATGGATCCGGGCAAAGTAAATGGAAATTCTTCTGGAAAGAATTCACCATTCTGGATGCCATTGTGAATATTCATGATTCATGGGTGGAGGTCAAAATACCAAATTAAAAGGAGTTTGGAAGAAATTGATTCTAATCCTCATGGATAACTTTGAGGGGTTTAAGACTTCAGTGGAGAAGGTAACAGTAGATGTGGCAGGAATAGCAAGAGAACTAAAAGTGGAGGCTGAAGATGTGACTGAATTGCTGCAATCTCATAATCAAGCTTGAACAAATGAGGAGCTGCTTCTTATGGATGAGCAAAGAACATGGTTTCTTGAGATGAAATCTCCTGGTGAAGACGCTGTGAACACTTGAAGTGACAACAACGGATCATGAATATTGCATCAGTTTGGTTGACAGCAGTCACAGAGTATGAGGATTACTCCAGTTTTGAAAGAAGTTCTACTGTGGGTAAAATGCTATCAAACAGCCTCATATGCTACAGAGAAATCTCCATGAGAGGAAGAGTCAATCCATGTGGCAAACTTCATTGTTTTCTTAGTTTAAGAAATTGTCGGCTGGGCACTGTGGCTCATACCTGTAATCCCAGCACTTTGGGAGGCCGAGGCAAGCAGGTCACCTGAGGTCCAGAGTTCAAGAGCAGTCTCACCAACATGGAGAAGCCCTGTCTCTACAAAAAATACAAAATTAGCCAGGTGTGGTGGTACATGCCTATAATCCCAGCTACACGGGAGGCTGAGGCAGGAGAATCACTTGAACCCTGGTAGGTAGAGGTTGCAGTGAGCTGAGATCTCACCATTGCCCTGCAGCCTGGAAAACAAGAGCGAAACTCTATCTCAAAAAAAAAAAAAAAAAAAAGAAAAGAAAAGAAAAAGAAATGAAAAAGAAAAAAATTGTCATGGTCACCCCACACCTCGAGCGACTACCACCTTGATGAGTCAGCAGCCATCAATGTCAAGGCAAGACCTCCACCAGCAAAAAGGTTATGATTCCCTGCAGGCTCAGACGATTGTTAGCATTTTTAGCAATAAAGCATGTTTTAATTAATGCTATTGCATACTTAGTAGACTACAGCACAGGGTAAACGTAACTTTTACATACATTTGGAAACCAGAAAACGTGTGACTGACTTTATTGCAACTTTCACATTATTGCAGTAGTCTGGAACCAAACCCACAGTGGCTCCAAATGCTGCCTGCGTGTGAAGTTCTTGAAAAACTGTAACATGTCATGTGGACTAAAGACTGTCACTAACAAACTTCAGTGTTTCAGAAGTGCTGGAAGGCTTCTTACAGACTCTCAAGGCAAACCCACTTGTATAGCAGAATGAGAAAACTGAGGCAGAGAGGCAAAGTGATCAGCCCAAGAGCACATGGTTCGTTAGTGGCTGAACTAGGATTAGGACTCAAGCCTCCCAACTTCTAGGTGGGTGATCTTTCTGCTACAGAATTATAGCATCGTTATCACTGAACTGTTGAAAGGAGCATAACCTTCACCCCTCCCTCTTTTTCTATCTTCCAGAGCTCTCCCCACATCCTCTTTGCCGCTGTTTACTAAAAGTAGAGGGTTAACCTGGCCTAGGCTTGAGAAAAAGCTAACTGGTCCTTGCAGCCATGGGCCACCTGACTACTGAGTGGAGCACACACAGCCTGGACTGCCTGCAAGGAACCCCGGGGTCTGGCTGGATTTGGGAAAGTTTGACAAAGGTTGGGAATAGGAGCACCGGGGATGTTTGTCAGAGCTAATGAGATCTGCCTCTCCAGAGACACCAGGAACTGAACCTACCCTGGCAGTAGATTGATGGCTTTTCCCAGCAAGAACCAAATATTGCTTTCTCTCTCTTCCCGCCACCCAAGATGCCGAAAGGAAAGAAGGCCAAGGGGAAGAAGGTGGCTCCAGCCCCTGCTGTCGTGAAAAAGCAGGAGGCCAAGAAAGTGGTGAATCCCCTGTTTGAGAACAGGCCTAAGAATTTTGGCATTGGACAGGCCATCCAGCCCAGAAGAGGCCTCACCTGCTTTGTGAAGTGGCCCCGCTGTATCAGGTTGTAGCGGCAGAGAGCCATCCTCTATAAGTGGCTGGAAGTGCCTCCTGCAGTTAACCAGTTCACCCAGGCCCTGGACCGCCAAACAGCTACTCAGCTGCTTAAGCTGGCCCACAGGTATAGACCAGAGACAAAGCAAGAGAAGAAGCAGAGACTGTTGGCCCAGGCCGAGAAGAAAGCGGCTGGCAAAGAGGACGTCCCCACTAAGAGACCACCTGTCCTTCGAGCAGAAGTTAACACCGTCACCACCTTGGTGGAGAACGAGAAACCTCAACTGGTGTTGATTGCACACGCCGGGGATCCCATGGAGCTGGTTGTCTTCTTGCCTGCCCTGTGTTGTAAAATGGGAGTCCCTTACTGCATTATCAAGGGGAAGGCAAGACTGGGACGTCTAGTCCACAGGAAGACCTGCACCACTGTCACCTTCACACAGGTTAACTCGGAAGACAGAGATGCTTTGGCTAAGCTGGTGGAAGGTATCCGCACCAATTACAATGACAGATATGATGAGATCCGCCGTCACTGGGGAGGTAATGTCCTGGGTCCCAAGTCTGTGGCTCACGTCGCCAAGCTCGAAAAGGCAAAAGCCAAAGAACTTGCCACGAAACTGGGTTAAATGTACACTGTTGAATTTTCTGTACATAAAAATAAAACAATACAAATTTTCCTTCAAAAAAAAAGAAAAAGAACCAAATATTGCTGTGGACATTTTGAACACTTTTGAAAGAACAAAAGACCTTAGGCATGTGTGTGATGGTCTGTGTGTGTCCTTTGAGGAGAGGGAGAGAGAAGAGCATTTGAGGTGAAATGGTATGAGGTGGGAGGAAATGACACATAGTATATGCAATGATGCAGTCTCTCTGCGTTAGGAGAGGGTCTTTGGAGAGACAGATGGAGATAGAGAGAGAGTGGGAGAGACCCTCAGGAATGTGGATTGGAGACTGGCTGGATGCAGAGATTTTGCTGCTAGAACATTTGAAAGCTGGTGGTGGTGTCACTATCTAGTCAACTTCTTTCTGGAGCTTCCGCTTCCAGAAAATAAATTAATAATAAGAGGACATTTGGGAGGCTGAGGTGGGCGGATCACTTGAGGTCAGGAGTTCAAGACCAGCCTGGCCAACACGGTGAAACCTTGTCTCTACTAAAAATACAAAAATTAGCCGAGCATGGTGGCACGCACCTGTAATCCCAGCTACTCTGGAGGCTGAAGTGGGAGAATCTCTTGAACCTGGGAGGCAGAGGTTGCAGTGAGCCAGATTGCACCACTGCCCTCCAGCCTCAGAGAGCGACAGATGTCTCAAGATAATAATAATAATAATAATAATAATAATAATAATAATGAGGACAGTTGCTCAGTGCTCTGTGGATCAGTTTTATCCGGGTTTGATAGCTCCTAGGGCAGAATTTGTTACTGTCAGACACCAGCAGGCTCCTGCGCACAGGGGGCCGGCACTCCGGGATGCACTCCAGGATGCCCGACTCTGGCAACGTTGCTGGTTGAGCCAAACCTGACCTACTGGGAAGTGTCCCAACCTCTTCTGCTTAAAGTTAGTAAATGAGGGAAAATCCACGATGCTGTTTGTGTGGTACAGTAGAACGATGTCTTTACCAGATGAGATGAGATGAGACGCCTGGCTTCTGTCTTGGCTCTGCCACTAACTGACCATATGACTGCAGATAAATCACTTCTCTCTGAATCTAGTTTTCTTGTCTATAAAATGAAGATGCTTGATTGGGTGACAATATCCAGGAACACTTTGGAGGCATTAGCCCTGTGCCAGGCTCTGAGCTAAGGGACTTAGAAGCATTAACTCATTCAAATCTCTCACGAATCCTGTCAGGTAGGTATTGTTTTTAAGTCCATTTTACAGATGAGGTAACTGAGGCAGAGAGGGTTTAAGTAACTTGCTTAAGGTACTGAAACCAGGATTCAAACCCAGGTTTGCCTGATTTTGTTCTTAACTGTGACAGTGTATTGGGTCATCTTTAGGATCTGACATTCTAACATTTCTTTCTGGAAGAGAAAGGCAGAGGAGTGGGAGAGAGGAAAAAGAGAGAGGGAAGAGAATAATGTCTTGTTTGGTAAAAACTGGAGGCCTTTTCATTGTGAGAAGAAACGGGTGTGTGCGAGGTGGGGTGTGAAGGTGAGGAGCTGCATGATGAGATGTCTTCTCATTGCATATTTTGGCAAACATTTTCTATTTTGCCTTCATGGGGCCTCTCAGCAAGGGTGATTATTGTATTGTTGACAGGTACAAAAATCACACATGTACCTTTCTTCAACCCCCCGCCCTCCACATTTAATTCTGAAAAAATAAAATTGAAGGTGCTGAAATCATTTTTTTAATTGCTGAAAGAGAGCATGTGGTCCTAAATGCTTACTTTTTCCCTGTGTCTTTTTCCATATGTCTTGTTTTCATGCAACTGCAAATGGGAGAGATCCAATGTCTTTAGTGTCTCTCCATGTCAAGGATTCAATGTGTTGGAGTCATTTCCAAAACCACCAGCAATTCTACCCCAGGAAAGTGCCTTTCAGACCAGAAATTGCTACAGCACAGTCAGCAGAGGGCGCAGGCATTGGGGAAGTTTCTCACTTGAATGAGAAACGTGTGTCTGTGTGGCGGGGAGTTTGTGTGTCTGTACCGTAAGCAGGAAGAGAAACATATGTCTGTGTGGCGGGGAGTATGTGTGTCTGTACCTTAAGGAGGAAGAGCAGCTCATGCCTCCGGTTGGCCAAAAAGCAGGACTGCACGCTAACAACACCATCCTCTCTGCTTGTTACTGAGCCCAGGCTTTGGAAGCAGACAAAGCAAGTTCTGAATTCCTAACGCTCCCACTTAACAAATGATTGTGTGACATTGGGGATGTACTGGAGCTTCAGATTCCTTCACTGCTGAAAAGAAAGAATGATTTCCTTGCAGAATGATCTGAAGATTCCATGAGACCATCTTCAGGATGAGTGCTCTCTATATATTACACAGCCCCGGGCTTGACAAGTAAGCCCTCATTACAGGTAGCCTGGCCAGGTTCCACTTTATGCCATGCACTGCTCTAAGTGCTTTAAATGTAATGGAAATAGGCCCAGAGAGGGAAAGGAATTTGTCCAAAGCCACACAGCAGATAATCAAAGAACTATGCATGCTGAAGCTCAGGAAGTCTCTATAAAATCTGTAATCTTGGCTGGGCGGGGTGGCTCACATCTGCAATCTCAGCACTTTGGGAGGTTTAGGTGGGTGGATTGCTTGAGTTCAGGAGTTGGAAACCGGCCTTGCCAACATGGCAAAACTCTGTCTATACTAAAAATACAAAAATTAACCTGGCATGGTGTCATATACCTGTAGTCCCAGCTACTCAGGAGGCTGAAGCATGAGAGTTGCTTGAACCTGGGAGGCAGAGCTTGCAGTGAGGTGAGATTGTGCCACTGCACTCCAGCCTGGACAACAGAGCGAGACTCTGTCTCAAAAGAATCTGTGATCTTAAACAGAACTCTTAGCTGCCAAGTACAGTATACACAGATGTTATTGTGTATATTAACAGACTGAAATGCATTCTGAAGGTCATTCACCCTGATGTGTGTTTAATTGTTCAGGACAGTCGTTGAAGCTTCCATCTGTCCTCACTTCTTACTCTGTGATCAGGGACTCAACTACCGAAAGGGTACAAAATAAAAACACTCTGTGACTCTTAGTTTCTTTACCTGTAAAATGGAGTTATTAGGAAAATTCAACAAAAGCATATGTGGAAATGCATGACACATGATAAAGGTTAATAAATAATTAACATTTTATTATAAGAAGAGAGAGTCTACCTTGGCAAATACTTCATAGTCTAATTCCTCCGTTAGTCTCCATGAGTTTTCTTTTTTTATAGTCACAGGGGCCTCCCTCTACAGTGCTCCTTTCTTTTTCTTTCTTTATTTTTATTTTTTATTTTTTGAGATGGAGTCTTGCTCTGTTGCCAGGCTGGGATGCAGTGGCACGATCTCGGCTCACTGCAACCTCCACCTCCTGGGTTCAAGGGATTCTCCTGCCTCAGCCTCCCGAGTAGCTGGGACTACAGGCAGGTGCCACCATGCCCAGCTAATTTTTGTATTTTCAGTAGAGACAAGGTTTTACCATGTTAGCCAGGATGGTCTCCATCTCTTGACCTTGTGATCTCCCCACCCCGGCCTCCCAAAGTGCTGGGATTACAGGTGTGAGCCACCGCGCCCGGCCCAGTGCTCTTTTCTTGAGTGTTTGAATTCCTGTACCAGGACTGCCAGACTTTCTGAATCAGTTTCCATCCTGGAACTTCCTCAAGGAGCCCTCAGGGAAGGATTTAGGCTGTGGCAAAGTAGGATAAAGGCAGAATTTTCATCTCAGGTTCTTATTTAAGGTGAATTTGTCTCCATTCCTAAAGACTCTAGTCTTGTTCCCAGCCTATTAAGTGCTCTGGAAACCTACAGAAGGAAAACACATATTAAAGATGCAATTAAAATTATATCTGTTCCAAGACACAGAGACACTCATCTGATCTTCCTTTCAGGTTTAACAAGCTTCTTTTATAGGAGAGCCTCCAAATGAAACCTCATGACTGATTTCTTGGCAAACACCACTCATTCAGATGCTTAGTTTCATTGATCCTATTTCAGAAACAAAAAGTCTGAGGCCTCAAGAGGACTCTTCTTCAAAAGAGCAAGACACAAGTAGAGGAATCTCAATGTTCATAGCCCAGGCAAGAGGTCGTGATGGCTTATAATAGAGTGGGGATGGTGGACAAGGAAAGACGTGGTGGGCTGAGGTTTGATTTGGAGATAGAACCCACAGAACAGGCTAGCAGATTAGACAGGAATGAAAGAAAGGAAGAATCAGAGATATCTCCTGGATTTGTCTCACTGGCACACTTAGTCCTGTATGAAATGCCACAAGTTCAAGGTTATTTCTGCATAGGATATTGTTTGTGATAAAAAGCTTAGAAACAGCCAACAATAAAAGATGGCTAAATAATACATCAATGCAGGTTAAAACAATGAAAAATCTTCAAAGAAAATCCTATATACTGTATTGTTGACTTGAAAACTTTAGAACAGTATACGTAGTCTGCTATCATTTATATGAAATACAAGGTAAAAGCCCCATTTGCTTATATATGAATAGGATGTCTCTGGAAGGATATACCAAGAAGTCAGTAGCATTAGGTACTTTTAGGAAAAAGTGGGTGGGTGAGGGCAGGGTGAGAAGGAAGTTTATTGTCTACTATTTTGTACTTCCTGAATTTTGAGCCATGTGACTATGTTGCTTTATTAGTTTTCTATTACTGCTATAACAAATGATCACAAACGTAGTGGCTTAAAGCAGTGCAAATTTATTATTTTACAGTTCTGTAGGGTAGAAGTTTGACACAGGTCTCACTGGGCTAAAATAAAGGGACTGGTGAGCTGCATTCCTTTCTAGAGGCTGGAGGGGAGACTGTTCCTTGGCCGTTTCTAGCTTCTAGAGGTTGCCTGCAGGCTTTGGCTCATGGCCCCTTCCTCTGTCTTCACAGTCGGCAGTCACATGTCTCTGACTCTTCTCCCAAATTTATGTCTCCCTCTGACCACAGAGGGGAAAGCTTACCTGCTCTTAAAGATCCCTGTGTCTAGTTTCAATCCACCCAGATAATCTAAGATAACTCACCTTGAGGGTTAATTTAATTACATGTGCAGGGTCCTTTATGCCATGTTAAGTCGCATATTAACAGATTCTAGGAATTAGATATGAGCATGTTTGAGGGCCATTATTTTGCCTACCACAATTACTTATTCAAAAACAATTTAAAATACAATGAAAAAATAGTGACTCCTCAGCTTTTTGATTTGAGCCATTAGGTGGATAGTTTACAGAGTGCAGGGATTGAGGCAGCCTGGACAGATTTGAGGAAGCAGAGTGGAGAGGCCCGTTTGGGCATATCAAGTTTGAGATGCTGGCAGACTTTTCAGCGGTGATATCAGCTTGACTCTTGAATGTGTGGGTCTGGTGATCATAATGCTCGTTAGCGCTGGAGATATTAATCTGGGAGATATCAGTGTATAGAAAGTGTTTAGAGCCATGAAACTGAGCAATAGCACCCAGGGAGAGTTTGTGGATGAAGGAGAAGCCCCAGGACTGAGCTCTGAAGCCTGCAGGTAGGTGAAGGAGGAACAGGGAGCCAAGGAGGCCAAGAAGGAGCACAAGTGGGGATGCAATAAAACCCCATGACCTCCTCCAGGAGGCTTCCCCACGCAGCCTGGATCTAAAGAGCCTCCATCCTACTCCCTGGTGGCCTCTATCAAACCCCGTTGTTCATTTTGTTTATGGGATGATCATAGCTTGTAATTCTCTTGTTTTATCTCTTTGTTTATTTCCTGTTTTTCCCCAGTGTATTGTAAGTTTCATGACAGCAGAGCTTCACCTGTCTTGATCATTGCTGTATCCCCAGGACCTAGTCCAATGCCTGGCTCAGAGTAGGCACTCAATAAATGTTTGTTGAGTGAATGGGCGAATGAATGGATGGACGAAAACAAATTTAATTCCTCTACCCTCAAACCATAAACAAAGAAAATGGCGCTAAAATTTAAAAGTTAAGGGGGAAAAAAAGTGCCGCTGTCTTATGTCCTCCACTGACTGTCCCTCACGTTAGGGCTGCATAGGAGTTGTCTACTGAAAGCACCAGGAAGACACCTCTGCTCCACCTGTGCCACCTTGCTTGAAATGCTACCATTGTCTTGAATGACCATTGTCTGGTCATTCCCCTGAGTGGGACATTATTCTCTTAGGACAGTGCCTACTAGCCAGTAAGCACTCAATACATCTGAGCTCTTCCTTTTTAAAATTATTAATCAGTCTTTAAAAAATGCAAATATCCCTGGGAAAGATGGCCCACAAAGTCATTAACTCCTTAGTATGAATTCATGTCTCTGCAGAAATTGCTGAGGAAGAACCTGGTTTTTCCTTAAACTGATTGTTTCCCCCACCAGCAGCACGTGGCTTCTTTTTTGCATTATCTGAGATGAGTCTACAGGGGTGGGATTGCATAAAGGGGAAAAGGGCTTTCCAGAAAATGCTAGGGAATCTAAAGCAAACCTCAATTTCTGGTTTTGCTGAGGCTTATGCCTGCACAGCATGAAGATTGCTCTGCAAGCCACATCAGCCACTGGCTTTTCATTGCGGAGTGGCGTGAGTCTCCCTGTGAGCTGAGCCAGGCAGTGGAGGAAATGAAGAGGAGGCTCTCAAGGGAGGGGCAAGGGAAAGAGACGGGGCAGGGTGGGTGCAGCTGGCAGTGAGAGATGCTGCCTTTTCAACGTGGATGGCTCCTCCCGCTGCCGCTGCTGCTCCAGGAGACAGGTAAACATTCTGTGCAGGGTTGAGACTTCTCTTTCCGTTTCTTTCCTACTTGTCTGGAATTTGGGCTGACACAGTGTAAAGTGGGCACTCGGTAGCCTAAAGGGATTAGAAAGCAAGACATCCTCCCCTTCCCTTGAACTGTTTTCTAGGGTGCTGGATGTCCCAAAGCCCCAAATCAATGACATCATCTGACAACTGCTTGTGTCAACCATGGGAAGGAATACTGTGGTTGGGGTATGCCTAAGGCTTATAGGAAAAGGCTTGAGCTGTAGGTTACCTTATGATAAGCAGTGTGGGCACCTACAGGCAAGTGTATACTGTTGGATGAATGTTCTCTGTCTGTTCTAGATGCCAGACTAGATACTGAGTCCCCTGTGGACAAACCCATGCTCTAATCTAGACTTTTTGGCTCGCCAACACCAGCACAGTGGATGGACGTGGGGATTTGCCTATACATCTATACCTGTGCCGTCCAGGATGGTGAGTGCTTGAAGTGTACTCCAAGTGTAAAATACACTCTGATTTTGCAAACTCAGTAGGAAAAAAGAACAAAAAATACCAATATTTTTATATGAGAACAGATTAATGTAATAGCATTTTGATATATTGGGTTAAATAAAATGTACTATTAAGATTGCTGGCCGGACTCGGTGGCTCACGCCTGTAATATCAGCACCTTGGGAGGCTAAGGTGGGCAGATCATTTGAGGTCAGGAGTTGGAAACCAGCCTGGCCAACATGGTGAAACCTCGTCTACTAAAAATACAAAAATCAGTCAGGCGTGGTGGCTTGTGCCTATAATCCCAGCTGCCTGAGAGGCTGAGGCAGGAGAATCGCTTGAGCCTGGGAGATGGACGTTGCAGTAAGCCGAGACTGCGCCACTGCACTCCAGCCTGGGCAACAGAGCAAGACTCTGTTTCAAAAAATAAAAATAAAAAAATACTGCTACATGCTTCCTTTTACTTCTTAGGTGTGGCTACTAGAACATTTTAAATTACACATGTAGCTTGTGTTATGTTTCTATTGGACATCTCTTTGTATTGTGCTAGCTTCCCCTCTCTCATCCTTTCTTGCTCCCTTTGACCTCTAATCAGACTAGAGATGCCCTTCTTGCTGGGCATCTAAAGCCCTGGGAATCTTTTATTGGCCAGACCAAGATTTCCTGGGTATTTCGTATGTGTCCAATCACTGATTATACCTTAGCAAATGTGTTGCTCACGTCATTTAAGCCTTCCCTGTAATTGTACCTTTTGTTCTAAGGTAAAAAAATCCAGGTTTGTAATCCCAGGACTTTGGGAGGCCAAGGCAGGTGGATCACCTGGGGTCAGGAGTTCGAGACAGGCCTGGCCAACATGGTGAAACTTTGTCTCTACTAAAAATACAAAAATTAGCTGGGTGTGGTGGTACGTGTCTGTAGTCCTAGTTACTTACTCGGGAGGCTGAGGCAGGAGAATTGCTGGAACCCAGGAGGTGGAGGTCAAGTGAGCCAAAATCAACCCACAGCATTCCAGCCTGGGTGACTGAGTGAGATTTCATCTGGAAAAAAAAAAAAAAAAAAGAAAGGAAGAAAAGAAGAAAAGAAATTCAGGCAGCAGCAAGTAGGAGAGGGCCTAACCTTAACTGAGCACCTAAGCCACCAGCTTTACAAATGTTATCTTCTTTAAACTTAGTTTCATTTTGTTAGGTAGGCACTGTTTTCTCTGATTTTTTCAGATAAAGAAACTGAGACTCAAAAGCTCTGATAACTGCCCCAAATTATCCACCTAGTAAGAGGCGCAGGGTCAGGACTTGAACCCAGGTGCACTTGACTCAAAGGTCAAGATTTTCCCCCACCAGTAGCACATGGCTTCATATTTTGCATAATTTGAGATGCATTCTACAGGGGTCCCCCCACTCATTTGTGTGTTCTATTATACCTGCCTATGGGAGGGGCTCATTAACGACACCCTCCCTGTATGACATATTCTTCATCATGGATTTCTAGGTGCAGGGAACAAGTCCATCCCAGTCTTGGAGCACCTGGGCAGATTCTAGTGCTAGCATGGTCCCTAATTTACTAAGTGCCTAGGACAGGTAGCTTCTTATCCCTATAAAACAAAGAGAACCTTTACAGTTTGTGATCCTCAGCCTGTTGGGTGGGGAAAGTGGAAACTGAATTAGGCTGCCTTTGCCGTTTTTTGACAAAGTCTCACTGTTGCCCAGGCTGGCATGCCGTGGCTATCTGTAGGCATGACCGTAGCTTGCTGCAGCCTCCAGCTCCTGGGTCAAGCAAGGGTCCCGCCTCAGCCTGTCAAGCAGCTGGGACTACAGGTGTTCACCACCGCACCTGGCTGCTCTTGTAGCTTAATCCCTAATGGGTTACACCTGGAATTAGAGGAATTTTTTCCTAAATAGGAATTTTTTAAAAAAAATCTGAGAGCCTATTATTTCTTCATGTCAAAAATTTCTGTTGAATGTGCCCAACATTAAATTCCAGGCAAGTGGGTTCATGTTGTGTGGGTGGTCAGAAAACCTCAAGTTCATTTTCAAGGATTAGGGGGCTTTTGATAGCTGCCCACTCAGCAGGCGGTTTCCAGAGTGGCTTCACCCTGGTGCATGTCTCAGGAATTGTGATCTGGTATCATTGCTCTAACAGCTAGAAATCCTCATTATCTGTTCATTGGATCAGAGAGGAGAGCCAGATCCTTTCATAAGCTTGCTTATTAATCCTTCCTGAAAAGCCATGTTATTAGAGCCGCATCAAAGCTGGGACGCCCTTAGGAGCTCCCTCTTTAAGACTCTGACAGCCTCTTCCCTTTTCAAAACTGGATGTAAAGCATGAATGGAGTCCAGCCTGGGGCTTTTCCCAGCTGTGCTGATTAGTCCAAAGGCAGTGAAGCCCCTGTATCCACCCACAGCCCCTCCTAACTCAGGCCTTACCCAAATTTCCTTATTCAATGCCTGCTGATTGCTGCTAAGAAGGCCTATGAAGATTAATTTTCCAAATGAGTTGCCATTTCTTGCCAAATCCTTGGAGGGTAAATTTAAGTGTCCTGCAGTAGTTAGATTTTCTAAATGGATTTTGGGCTGAATAGTGATTTTTATCTGTTCAGCTAGGCTGAGCCATACATTAATTCACTTTGTCTTTGAGCCCTGGTGTTCAAAAGAAAAGGGTGAGGGCATACATCCTTTATGTACTTCCCTTTGAAATTTTGTTCTGGGGTTTGAAGATAGGATTGGGGAAAACGGACAGAAAGAATTGTTAGTAAGGCCTTGAGAACCTATTTCTTAGGCGTGTCTATTACCAGCAAGGGCCTGCCTGTTGTTCCATGCATACCTGACTACTCCTAACCCTGGGTGACCATAAATAAAAGGAGGAAAAACATTTTATATGAACAAGGGCCCGATTGAGTTACTTCTGGAAAACAAACTCTCCAAGATCTCTCAACATGTCAGCAATGGAGATTGTCAAGGCATCTACGTAATCTTTAAATACATTTTTTTCCTGTAAAAATCCATAAGAAAAGACCAATGGAGGGTAACCTACTCTTGAGCAGCTTAAATGGGAAGAATAATGTAAAGATGTTTTTCTGTAATTGCTAAAGTTTGTTATTTATTCCTCCCCTAATCCCCAAATCCACCACCTTAGAAAACAGGAGCTGTCTGAAAAAACAATGCAAAAATGACCTCAATCCTGACAAAGTTGTAAGGACAAAGTTATCACCCTAGGGAACACTGTGGCACTTTTAGAAACTGCCGAGGGAAATTTACATAAACCTGTAATTAGGCTGAGAGCCTTTCAAAGCAGGGAGTACACAGCAGGCGCTCAATCAATGAGGAATAAACAGGAAGTGGTGAGGAGCCAACTCTTTGCTGACTCGCCATTCTTGCTGGGCCCTGTCGCCTGCTCCTGAAACTGCTGCAAGGGTTCTGCACCCACTGAAGCACACAGTGCCCATTCTGTGGTGGGAAAGCCAAAGGTCCCTTCCTTGGCTTTGCCCGTGTTGGCTGCAGGGCTTGAAATCCTAAGGGATCCAGAGTGGTAGAGCAGGCAGGGTGTGCTGGGTCTGCAGTGGAGATGAGGAAGGGGATGGAGAAGGCGGATGGGGAGAGGGCAGTTCCTGGGAGGGCGCACACTTTCACTGCCCCTAAAGGCACTGCAAACCCTGGGTAGGAGGCTTCTGGGGGAAACGGCGGGTGCTGGACACCCCTCTTCCCTCTGGGTGGTCCAGCGAGTTCTTCCTGAAAGTGGCGCGTGCGCACACACACACACACACACACACACACACACACACACACACACAAATCAAGGCAAGCAGCCTGGAATGTCTGACGAGTGACGGAAAGCAGGTCGGAGAAGGGAATGAGGGGTGGGAGGATCTGCTCTCACTTGCTCTCTTTCCCTTACATACCTCCCTTTTACTTTACCTGTGGTTAACACCTACTCCGCACGAGGCTTTGATTTTCAAAATGAGCTTTGTATAAAGTGACTCCAACAAGACTGAGGAGCTGAGTGCAGCAGATTAAGGGGACATTTACTGAGATGGGTTTCTATTTTAACACCCATCTCAATAAACGTCAAGATAGTCTAACCCTTGCTCATCACATATCAAAATAGATCCACTGCAGAAAAAAAAAAAAGGCTATTTTGCAATGCCTCTTTATTGACCTACATTGAAAGTAGCAGGCATTACCGGAAAGAGATCAGAGTGGCAAGATAAATTATGAACTCTGTTAGGTGCAAGAAGAGATGCTCTGAAAAAACAAAACAAAACAAAAAAACTCTAAGGGTTGTAAAAAGAAGTTTCACTGTCACAAGAATTTTGTTCCCCTCAGGTGCTGCATTCACAGGCAACTTCCATTATTCCCAGGCTGCCTCTGGCAATTCCTTTCTTCTCTCAACACTTCTTTTGAAAAACTAGCTTCACTTTTCAAACTTGTTTTCTCAGTACCGGAAGAGCTTAGCGTTTTCAACTCAGTCTCCTCCCTCTCCTAATTCCCTTTCTCTCCTTTCTTACTGGACCACGTCCTCTCTGGTTTTCTGCCTCTGGGAGGCAAACATTCCCAGGGCAGGCCAGTTCTTTCTGCAGCCCGCTCTTTTTAAAATCTTTTCTCTCCTCTCATCTCTCTCTCTTTTAGCACGATATATAGTCATTGTAGAAAAATTAGAAAACAGGCCAGGTGAGGTAGCTCATGCCAGTAGCTCCCAACACTTTGGGAGGTGGGAGGATTGTTTCAGCCAAGGAGTTTGAGGTCAGCCTGGGCAACATAGGAAGACCCCCATCTCTATTTTTATAACAAAATTAAATTTTAAAAAATTAGGAAATGCAGAGGTATAATAATAAAGAATATTAAAATCACCTGGAATCTCAGCTATAATTATGCCCAGAGATAATTACTGCTCTCATTTTTGGTATTTTTCTCATGACGTAGACATGGAAAGATGGCCATACTATATTGTTAAGTGGGGAAAGACTGGACGGCATACACTAGCAAGCACACATCCACACAGCATGTTTATTTTGATGGAGTATATTTGACATTCTGTTGGGTCATCTGCCTTTTGTTGACCCAGCGATATGGTGTTAACATCTTTTCTTGTCAAGAAGTTTGTCTTCACAGTTACTTTAATGGCTAAATTATATTCCACCTCATGGATGTCCCGCAATTTATACAACCAGCCCCCATTACTGGGTATCAAGGTTGTTTCTCAATTGCTGCTGTTGTAAATGACACTGTAGTTCCCCACTTTACCACTGAATCTTTGCACACATAATAATGTCATTGGGATTATTGTTATTATTAGTTTTTGAGATGGAGTTTTGCTCTGTTGCCCAGGCTGGAGTGCAATGGCATGATCTTGGCTCACAGCAACCTCTGCCTCCTAGGTTCGAGCAATTCTCCTGCCTCAGCCTCCAGAGTCGCTGAGATTACGGGTGCCCAGCACATTTTTGTATTTTTATTATACACGAGGTGTCACCATGTTGGCCAGGCGGGTCTCAAACTCAAGTAATCCACGTGTCTCGGCCTCCTAAAGTGCTAGGATTACAGGCCTGAGCCACTGAAAGGAGAGACTCCCTCCTTATCTCCCTCCTCACAAGCCTCCACCTCCTCCCTCCAGATAAGAAGGAGGGTAAAAAGAGATAAAATACCAAAGAGCTTGAGTCCAATTTGCTGATGCCACTGACCAGGCCATCAAGAGGCCCAAGGACTGGGAAAATGACTCCCTTTTTGGTTCCCAGCATCTCTGCTATCTATAAGCCTTGAAAGAGTTGCAAAGAATGTATCACTACCGGCCAGAGCTTGGCACTGGGTCACATCCTCCACATTTGCACAACCCAGCCTCCCTCCTGAAAATACCTCTGCCAACTAATAATTTACTGACTTTTCTTGCTTCTGTAAGCCCCCTCCCTGCCTGTTCCTGCTTGCACTGCATATGAACTAGCAAATCAAAAAAGCCAAAGGTTGTGAGGTCAAACGTCCAGACAATGGACAATAACGCAGTTTCACCTCTGCACCCCATTTAGAGTTGTAAGCCCTTAAAAGGGGAAAGAAGCTGCTTCTCGGGTAGCTTGGTGAACAAGACATTAGCCTCCTACAGCTCCTGGCCGAATAAAAAGCCACTTCTTTTCTCAATTTGGCGTTCGAGAGGTTTGTTCCCCACTGCTCCTGCTACACCACCACGCCTGGCCTTCAGTGCTTTTTGATACCCACCACCAAATTGCCCTTCAGAGAGATGGTAACAATTTGCCTTCTTGCTAGAAAGGGTCTGTCTGCAGAACCCTCGCTGGGCTGAGCATTTAATTATTTCTAAAAAATAGTTTCAAATTGTTTTAATTTAATTTCTTTGGTTATTAGAGTTGGAACTTCTTTAAAGAGATAGATATATTTGGCCATGCGCATGTGTCTTTCTTTCAATAAGAGCACTACAGAGCATCAGTTAGGTGCAGAGACTGGGCAGTCCACCAGGCTGCAAGGACAGGAGACACGGCTCCTCCCTGAAGGAGTGACAGTCTAGAGACGAAGGCGGACTGCAGGTGAGGTAACAGATGACAGCTCTGAATGAGGAATGCTTCGACTGCCAGTGCTGTGTGGGAGCCTCTCACAGCCCTCCTATGAAGGAGGGGGACGTAGAGGTGGGGCAGAGTGTGCACAGGCAAGAATGAGCCTAGGGCACTGAGAAACTACAAGAAGCCCAGGCTGGCTGCAGCATAGCGTGTAGGAGAGCACCAATGGGAGGTGTGCAGGACTCAGATCAGGCTGGACCTCTCATGCCTGGGTAGGGTTTGGACTCTATCCCGGGTGACTGGGAGACGTCAGCCACCATCGTCAGGTGGATTCATGCACAGTAATCACATGCACGAGGTAACACGCACATAGAAGAGAACAGATGCTTCGCTGGCTGTCACTGTTTTGTTTTTTTTTTTTTGGACGGAGTCTTGCTCTGTCACCCAGGCTGCAGTGCAGTGGCTCGATCTCGGCTTACTGCAACCTCCTCCTCCTGGGTTCAAGGGATTCTCCTGCCTCAGCCTCCCGAGTAGCTGGGACTATAGGCACGTGCCACCATGTCCAGCTAATTTTTTGTATTTTCAGTAGAGAGGGGTTTCACCATGTTAGCCAGGATGGTCTCAATCTCCTGAACTTGTGATCCAACCGACTCGGCCTCCCAAAGTGCTCGAATTACAGACATAAGCCAATGTGCCCAGCTCGCCCTAGTCACTTTTTAACAAATCACTAAAAGATGCTGGGTTACTACTGGCCCCTACAGCACTTGTGTGGAATAAGGAAGAGGTGCCCTTCTCAAGTAAAATCTTTTCAAGTTAGTAAATTATGTACTTCTCAGTTATAATGAAACAAACACAAGTTGATTCTATATGAATTATATACACAAAATTATTAAATCCAAGATAATAAAAAATTAGTGCTTTTAGTCACAATACTCAGGATTTAAAAGTCTCTGGGATATAACAATTCACCATAAGATAGTTTTAGCCATAACATAATTTTAATGGAAACAACATTTTCTGGGACAATTTTAATGCCTGCTAGTTCCAGTAACTTTTTTTTTTTTTTTTTTTTGAGATGGAGTCTCACTCTGTTGCCCAGGCTGGAGTGCAGGGTTCAGTCTTGGCTCACTGCAACATCTGCCTCTCAGGTTCAAGTGATTCTCCTGCCTCAGCCTCCTGAGTAGCTGGGATTACAGGTGTGGGATGTCATGCCCCACTAATCTTTGTATTTTTTAGTAGAGATGGGGTTTTACCATGTTGGCCAGGCTGGTCTTGAACTCCTGACCTCAGGTGATATGCCCCCCAACCCCCCGGCCTCCCAAAGTGCTGGGATGACAGGCATGAGTCACCACACTCGGCTCAGCATCTTATTTTCTATAAAAATGGTCACGAGAATTGATAGTCTTTCTTGTGACATTATAGATAAGTAGCTTTTTATAATTGTTGAAAAAGAAGCTACATTTTCCACTGCTGGCTGATACTACCAAGGTTAGTATATACTAAGAGCTACAGTGGTTTTAGGAAAATGTGTCTGGTATATTATTACTGAAAATATATTGAGGCATTGCATGGGAGTCGACTAGATTTTATTTATCTACTTATTTATTTAGTTTTTGAATCGCTTCTCGGCCTTTTGGCTAAGATCAAGTGTAGTATTTAGTTTTTGAGACAGGGTCTCGCTCTGTCACCCAGCTTGAATACAGTATCGTGACCATGGCTCACTGCAGTCTCAACCTCCTGGGCTGAAGCAATCCTCTGCTCTCAGCCTCCCATGTAGCTGGGACTACAGGCGTGTACCAACATGCCTGGCTAATTTTTAAATTTTTGTATAGAGACAGGGTTTCACCATGTTACCCAGGCTGGTTTTGAACTCCTGAGCTCAAGCGATCCTCCTGCCTCCCAAAGTGTTGGGATTACAGGTGTGAGCCACTGTACCCGGTTATACCAACTAGATTTTCAAAAGCGACTTCAGGATTTTAGTTTCTCTTACACCAATGCTTCATCAGTATCACTCTTCCTAGTCTGTTTCTCAATTTCAATTGTATATTTTTAATGGTTACAGAAGCTCATATTTATCATAATTTTTCAATTTATACATGTCATCTAGAATACTGAAAAGACCATGATATTCTTTGAGTATCATAAACCTTTCTTTTAAAGAGATATTATTGCTTCCAAAATAGGAAAAAATTAATTTTGTTATTTACCTTCAGATTGTAGAGGGGGTAGGTGGTATGAGTCACAGTAAAATGGGTCTTCTTTTTCCTTTTTCTAGTAACTTCTATTTTGGAGAAGTTGGCATCAATGTCATGAAACTATAATTTATTTAGCATCAGTAATATGTATTTCATAAACATGGCTTAAGGAACTGGATAAAACTTCATTTTTTTCCCAACAGCTTCTTAATCCTACTGATATTTTCAAAGACATTAGGTACATTAGCTTTTAATTTCTGCTTATTTTGATATATATTTTGTCATACATTTTACTTAAAATATTATGTCTAATTAGTGCTGAGCAAATATATTTAAAAGTATATATTTTCTAAAGTATGGCCTTGGCTTATGTTCTAGATTTTTATTATTTTTTAATTTAATTTAATTTTAAAGTAGGCACAAGGATTTCGCTATGTTGACCACGCTGGTCTTGAACTCCTGGCCTCAAGGAATTCTCCCACCTCAGCCTCCCAAAGTGCTGGGATTATAGACATGAGCCACTGTGCCCAGCCTAGAATCTTTTTATTATTATTATTATTATTATCAATGATTGTAAAAGAATGCTCCGTATGTCTCGGCTTGGCTTTTTTGGGTCACAGTGCTTTCAAATCTACTTTTCTATCATCTATTTGACAGTAGTCCTGATTTTAGAGTCAGCAGTTAAATAAAAATGTGAAAAAAATTCAACATGATGATGTCTGTGATGTGGATAGTTTCTTCAGATGTTATGCCCTTGAGCAATAAACAACCTGAGCAACTGTCCTTAGCTACTCCAAAATTTACGTGGTCAATACAGCTAATAAAAACAACATAGAAACAATCTGTGTAGTAAATGGAAGCAGTTTAAGGGATTGTGAGACCTCTCTTTGGATGCTGGTTTTGTTGTTTGCTAACCGTGACCTTGAACAATTCACTTACCACTCAGTTACCTCAGCTACAAATGGGGATAAGTGTGCTTCATCCTTCAAACTGCTGACTGGAGGTCACATGAAATATCCCCAGTTCTGAGTAGTCAATGAAATCATGAGATATACATAAAGTTTCCATTTTGCACTTGTTAAAAATGTGCTTGTGGCCAGGAGCAGTGGCTCACACCTGTAATCCCAGCACTTTGGGAGACCGAGTCTGGTGGGTCACTTGAGGTCAGGAATTTGAGACTATCCTGGCCAACGTGGTGAAACCCCGTCTCTACTAAAAATACAAAAATCAGCTGGGCATTGTGATGGGCACCTGTAATCCCAGCTACTCGAGAGGCTGAGGCAGGGGAATTGCTTGAACCCAAGAGGCAGAGGTTGGTTGCTATGAGCTGAGATTGTGCCACAGCACTCGGGCCTGGGTGACAGAGCAAGACTCTTGTCTCAAAAAGTAAATAAATAAATAAATAAAAATGTGTGTGCTTAAAAAAATTTCAGCTGAACGAAGGATATGTACAGAGCCAGTAAAAGATGGTAATATGGGATCAGTTCCTGTGAAGTCACCTGTGGACTGTTCTGGCTTCACATGTTCACTGGTGCTCTTTTGTAGGAGCCCAAGAGGCTGACAGTCTACTTTTCTTAGGAAGTCAAATGTCAAGGCACTTGTTTGACGTTTGCAAATAAGCTGCTGTGCAAAACGAAAACCCAATGATGACCTTTAAAGCAACCTCAACCTAAGGCCGGGCGCAGTGGCTCACGCCTGTAATCCCAGCACTTTGGGAGGCCGAGGCGGGTGGATCACGAGGTCAAGAGATCGAGACCATCCTGGTCAACATAGTGAAACCCCGTCTCTACTAAAAATACAAAAATTAGCTGGGCATGGTGGCACGTGCCTGTAGTCCCAGCTACTCAGGAGGCTGAGGCAGGAGAATTGCTTGAACCCAGGAG
>PVKV010031572.1:0-20854 GCA_004027835.1 Alouatta palliata | reverse complement strand
AACCTCCGCCTCCTGGGTTCAAGCAATTCTCCTGCCTCAGCCACCCAAGTAGCTGGGATTACAGGCACGTGCCACCATGCCCAGCTAATTTTTTTTGTATTTTTAGTAGAGACGGGGTTTCACCATGTTGACCAGGATGGTCTCGATCTCTTGACCTCGTGATCCACCCGCCTCGGCCTCCCAAAGTGCTGGGATTACACGCGTGAGCCACCGCGCCTGGCCCTATTGCTGTTCTTTACTCTGTTATTTGAAATGTGTGTTGTTTTAGTTCTTATGTGTAAGATAAGGGTCCTTAAATGTTTTAGTTCATGCAATTTAGCCATTATTAAAAAACAATTCGGTTGAACAGTGTTTATTGTATAGTGAGCTACTTTTACTTCAGAATATTGATAGCTAACCTCTGACTATCAATTTAAGTCAGTTCAGCAAAAATACTATTGCTTTTTAGGACAGGCCAGATACAGTACTAGGTTTTGTGTTAGCTAAAAAATAATACTGCCTCTGAGGAGCTTGTCATCCAACATGTTGTAAGGAAAGAGAGATGTGAATTTTTAATTTACACTTTTGTAATGCATAGTATATACATTAATAACTTCAATAAAATGTGTAAGGGCTATGATAAATGTGGACAGAGTGTTACCTATCTCTTTCTAGTTTCTAATCTATACCCAATTAATAACAGAGAGAGCACTTGGACTTGAGACGAGGCTATGATAAAGGCTATACATAAAAATGATGGCAGGGCGTTAGAAGGACTATAAATGCTGATGTTACGTACGTGGACTGTGAAGTGAAGATTCACGTCTTCAGGAAATATACATTAATAAACAACATATATTAAAATACTGATTAAAACTGTCTGATTAATTCAACAGTAAATGCTCCAGAGGCATTAAATTGAACTCTCAAAGAATGATTATCTACTTGAATCTTGTTAATTTCTCAAATACTTCTAATATATTATTTACTACTTGTTTTTAAAATCACAAGAGTAATGTTATTTGCACATTAAAATATATGTATATATAGCTAGAGCCAAACTAATAAATCTTTTCTTCTTCTAACAGTCTGTCCTCCTTCGTGACCTCATTTGATTGTTGTTGGTGATGCAGAAGTAATTCTGAGGGGACACTGCAATAGTACAGTGCCTGGTTTCAAAGTGTGTATTCAGACAAAATTCCCTTTGCTCACCACTTGGAGCTAGTACTCTGAGAATCACACACATCAAACACGTATTTCAGGAAAGGAGAGTATGTCAACCTGCCACGACAGAAGATATTTATGTAGTGAAGGAATTTCACACTCTCAAAGCCAGAGCGCTCAGGAAAATAGAAACTTATCTGTTAGGGGGCCAAGAAATTTAAGAACATAAAATATTCACAGAACTTGGCTTCATGTAAGCATCAGCATTATATAAAAGACAATAATGCATGTCATCAGTTTCAAGAGTAAAATTAAGAGAGTTTTGATTGGATGAGCCCACAGTGATGGAAATTAGCCTCACCCATAGGCTTTTGAAGGCCAAAATGATTTCCTATCCACAGAGCGTAAGTAAATCAGAAATTTGCAGTTGTGTATGTGAGCTAGCATTTCAATATAAATAATATTAGATGGGCATGGCTACCCTACCACATATTGCCATATCTTTGTCTTGCTTTCCATTTTCTTTTTTCCCTCCGGGAAACAAGATAAAATCAGGGAACCTTAGCAGAATGTGAATCTGCGTGGAGGTGAGGGCACAGGAGAGGACGGAGTGGAGTGTCACACTGGGTGTAAGAGTCCCGGTGAGACTCCGAGGAACCCACAGAGATGATGGCCAAGTGGAATGACACTCCTTTTAGACGTCACATTTCAGCCTTGTTTTCGAGTTCTACTTTTTAGGAGCTCCATGGCATTTTTGTATATGACTATAATTTGCCTCTCAGAACCATTAAGGCACATATTTTGAGGGATGTTCTATCTGTAGCTTTTTGTGTGAATTTTCATTCTTGTCCAGAGATTTGTACCGTCGCCAGCTGGTTGGTATCTGTGGCTCTCTCAGTCATTGTTGTCACCTTCCCAGTGACAGGCAAATATGATATTATGTGACAGCCCGTTGTTCTGATCTTCATGCTTTCTTTCCAAGATATTTCCTCATGCAGTTTATTAATCTAAAGTTGAACACACGCTATGGAGGAGTCCCTAATAGTTTTAGACAAAGTGTATCATATCAGTTCCATACCTCTTCTTATCTGAACCTGAAACATGTTCTTTAAGACTCTTGTCAGCAGTTCATTATTCTAGGGAAGAACTGGACAAAAATCTCTAAAAATAAAATATGGAATTCATTGTAGAGGTAAAGGCCTTTACTGTAGGTATTAGTGGGTCGGGAGTTTGGGTATTCCCGGATAATTCTACAGGTAGAATTCTGTTAGATAGCATCTAATATGTCACAAATAAAACATTCTCCCTAGAGATATGCCAGCTCTATATAGAAAAGTGGCTGATTTTTGTGAAGATCCGGTTCTGTCTCTAATTTCAGTTAATTTAGACAGAATCTGTAGTGTGTATTCACAAATAAGCTCGCCATTGAAAGTCCTAATAGTGAGACTATCTGGAAATATCTTTGGAACATATAAACATTATTCCTTCTAGAGAAAATGCTCATTTTCCATGTCTATTCCTTTTTAAAAAAGCATTTTTAGGCCTTCCGAATATGCAAGGTGTTAGCTAAAAATTTAAATTACGTTCTAGTGTATTTGGAATTTACTTGCCTTTAAAACACCGTAAGCACTTCAGAAGAGGTACTTCTTGTCTCATTTGTAATTCTGTGATATAAATTCTGAAGTTTCACAAGTTGGCAACGATGGTTATTATAGTATTGACATTATGGTACATCTCTGTGAGTTTACGAGCTTAATTCATCATGCTGCCTTTTCTTTTGGGCTGTCATAGCAGTTTCTCTTATTTTTGAGTGAAATGACTTCTGAAAGAGAATGTCCTCTGAGGGCACACTAATTCTCCCATCTGTACAGAAATTCCTTCTCAGAAGAGGCTCATTTGCTCAGCACTGAAGCCACGCCCCGGAAGCTCAGTGTGGAAGGTGAATGCTGAAGAGAGCTTGGGGACCACACATTCTAAAGCTTGTTTCTGCCATTCGCCACGGGGCCTGCAGGGCTGGGCTTTATGTTTCTGTGCTTCATTTGACTGTCAGTGGAAAGGGCATAATAGTTTTATCCCTAGTGTCTTGTAAATCATTTATTTTTCATTTTCTATAATGAACTGTTTATTCATATTGAAGCAAACATTATTAATAAAGGATACTGTCACAGTGAAACACTCCCCTGGCTCTACAGAGAGCTGAGGGACAGTTCCATTCCCTGTCACCAGCGCTCCCCTTTCTTAACTGGATGAGCCTGACTTACACTGTCCCCTAAAGGTCATTATGCCAAAGATTTGCTGACTCAGTCTGAAAGGACAAAGTCCCAGTGTTGCGATCGACCCTTCTAAAACACCCATTCTCTAGTCCTTAGTAGAAATAAAACCTGTGAACATTTAGGAAAGAACAAAATCTTAACTTTGCTGAGAGCCAGAAGTTTTATCCGTAATACCTGTCTTATTATTCAATAAGCCATACCAGAGACACAAGATTGGAAATAACTCACCCGATCCCAGATGTTCTCGCGGACGTAGTCTTCATCGCCTGGGAACAGCTCAAGAAATGAGTCTTTCTTCTACTGCTGTTTGTTCATATGAACAAGATGAGACACAAGCTTCCTGCTCAATTAGACTTAGAGTATTGAATTTTTGAAAATGTCAGCTCATTTTGTTCTTTCTCTTATTTACATCTAGTGTCACCGCTCTAATTAGGGAATAGCCAATGCTAAAAATACAGATATTAACACCAGATCAATCAGTCCTCATTATCACTCCAGATCAAAAGTTGTTTAGGGAGGCAAAAACTGTAATGAGAAATAAAATTTGATTTGGGGACTATTCCACCTGTACGTTTTCTTCACATGATTACTAGCCTTCTTTCCTTAGTAGTACTTATTATTACTATGACCATTGCTGTTAATTCTGTGGCTTACAATTTACTTACCACTTCCTATATAGACCCAAGCGCCGAGCTAAGTAGTTGACATGCATTATCTCATGGAAGGCACGCAACAGTCCTATCAGCTGGCCATTGTTACCACCCTCATTTTATAGGTGAGGGATTAAAGAACACTCCAAGATCTCACCGCTGCTCGTTGGTAGCGACAGGATTTGAAACCGGTTTGTCCAGCTTCAGAACTGTGATCTCTCTAATTTGCAGCCGTGCCTGCTAAGTAACATGATACAGAATTAGTTAAATACGTTACATACGAATGGCTGCAGATTTAGGATTTAAATCATTCCATAAGATGGATTTTTGAGCTAATAAAAATGATCAATGTATTCTGCAAATTTTATTGCCTAGGTGTGGGAAGAAGGGCTGGAAGCAACACAGTCATCGATTCTGTGGGAAAGGATGGAAATGAGAGATTCACCCTGTCAAAATAGTCTATGATTAATTACCAACACCCAAATATTAGTCAGATATTATTTGTGTTTCTCAAAAGCGTCATCTAATTTTTATTATTTTTCTTTTAAAATAAATGTTTTATTTTCATTTAAGTAATGCGACACCCGGCTAAGTTTTGTATATTTAGTAGAGACAGGGTTTCACCATGCTGGCCATGAGCAAGGCACGAGACACCATGGAGGAGCTCTATCTGTGAGGCGCACACTTGTTATCTGGTGAAGTCACAACAGCAAGATTGGGTTTAATTTAGTTTTCCACTGGGCACCTCCAAATGTCAGTGTCTAGCGGTCTCAACAAGGGACAGTTGAATCTCACAGTTCCTTTCTGTATTTCACTGAGTCCCCTTTTTCTGCACAGGATTCACCCCAGCTCTCCACTATGCACTGTGTCCCCAGTCTACAGCATCTGTTTATCCACAGAACAGCTCCCAGCATCCTGAGGTGGCGCAGGGTGTGGTGGAGGAGAAGCTTTTGCTAGTGAGGGGCTCAGGAGTGACCACTCTAGTCACAAGCATTCAAGCAAATCCTGTGGATAAAACCCCGCCCCTCCAGCCACATCCCGCACCTCCAGCTCCTGGGCATCTCTGGGTTCTAGGGGCACCCGGGCTCCTGCTCACTGGATTTGCCGATTCAGGTCATGGGCTGTAACTGACCCTGCTTTACTTAGACACGTTTCAGCGCCTCAGCTGCTCTTCGTCCTCCAAATATTTGGGTTTCCTATCTGCTTTTTTCTGTTTTCTCATTGTCTTTAGTTGTTAACAACTTTTAAATTTTATTATTTTCATTTAAAAATGTTTGAAGATAGAAGACTATCAAGAGAATCGTGTGAGAGGGTAGATTTTGTTTTTTAACAAGAAGCATAACTTATCCATTTATTATTTATTTGGTTAGGAGACTTTAACACACATTTTAACTCATTATAGAGCATCACTTAGGATTTAAAAAGTTTTGTGGGATGTATAGGGGATTTTAATGCTCCATTAACTCAGCAATTCAAATACATAACATAAATCCCTGTAAATTGCATGGCTTTTCAAGTAACCGTAAGATATTTATATAATGTTGCCATACACTGGAACACAAAGAAAACTTCAACAATTTACTCCAAAAACAGAAACAGCATAAACTACTCCTCTAAACATGATGAAAACAAATGCAATATATAACAACAAAAATAATTATCTAAATTCTTATTATTTGTATGAATGACAATGAAAGAAATAAGAGACAGAGAGAAAATAAGACAATTATTGGAGTATCTTTGGGTAAACTAATGTAAAAATGGATAAAATGGACGATTCTTATGAAACACATAATTTAGGATCATAGAATAAATATATTCTATTTTGACCAAATTTGAACACTCAGATAAAAGCTCCTTTCCACTAAAATCAAATCCAGTCTCTTTCCCTCTTTTCAATAATAATAAAATATGACTAATTTAATATTTTCTTCAATGATTTATAGAATACATGTAAGAAATTTAATTCCTAATATTTTTGTAATAAATTACAATTCATATTTCTTTAGTGGGATGGTTCCTGGTTATAGTGGCCTGGTGAACAGGCTCCATGTCGCATGGGAAGTTGTTGGAAATAAATTCTTGGGCTCTACCCAACACCTACTACTGAATCAGAAACTCTGGGATGGGGGGTCAAAAATCTGATGCACTCTTGACTGGGCATGGCAGCTCATGGCTGTAATCCCAGAACTCTGGGAGGCTGAGGAGAGCAAATCACTTGAGGTCAGGAGTTCGAGAGCAGCCTGACCAGCACGGTAGCTGTCTCTACTAAAGAGGATGGGCTATTTCTTAAGCTGTGTGCCACTAGGAAAATAACTTGTGCTCTCTGGTCCTCCATTTTCTTGTCAGTAAAACAGGGATTAGAGTGTGTGATCAGCTGGCCTCCTACGCTTCTAAACATTAGTTATAAAATGCAGAAACAAGCTTAGAATACAATGATGCCTCCAGAAATTGGTGCTACCAAGTGACAGAAATGCCAGTGCCTGCAACATTCTCTCTCCCATCTTCCTTTGGATGACCTCAATGCAATAAAGGCTAGTGCTGTTTTCTCCCTGTTCTATGGTCTCTGGTCCGTCACTGCCCTTGGGCTGCACTTCGTCAGACCTTGCCAAGAAAATGAAGGCCAGGGGAGCCATCCTACTGGGTGGAGCTTCTCTGATGGAGGAGTGACCCCATCCCTAGGATGGCTGTGCCGTGGTGCCCTTAGGACGAAGGGATGTGTCTGGAAGCTCTGGTCTGGACAAAACAGTAGTCTCTCTCTTCCAGCCAGTTCTCAGCATCCTGTGCAAGGCGAGCTTGTCACCCAGCTGTGCCATGATGGTTAAAAGTATGGGGACAGACAGCACAGCCTCAAGCACAACCACCTGGCACTAATTTGAAAACCCCAGGGTTGTCTAGGGGAAATGCTGTGATATTTCCCATTAGGCGACGGGCAGCTTAACACTCACGATCTGATTGAGAAAAACGGAGCTATTTTATAGTCTAATAGGCTCCAAATTGTTATTCTACTCAGATCTTTATTGCTTGGTGGCCTTTCTTAATTTAATAAGCAATCTGTGTCACTTGTACTGCAGACAAATAGATTCTGTAAGTGGAGATCTAAAATCTGAAGTGTTAATAACAAAACTAAAAACATAGTTTTGTTTATTTTTCTTCATGTCAGATTATGTTTTCTGTGCAAACAGACCAAAAGGTTCTTCCTCTGAGGGGCATGCTTGAAATGACAGAATCATGGGGTGTCTCCATTAACGGCACTGGCATAGTGACAGATTGGGGCCACGATGATTTTAACTTTACCAAGAGATACTGTTGGAACAGGTCAACACAATGTGAAGCCTCTGCCACACGTCCCACACACGCTTTGCCCCAAGAAGTTGCTTCTAGTTTGGAAAAATCACTTTTCCAAAATAACATTTAACTTAAAAAGTCTGTCCCAGCGAACACCTTTACACTGAACAATATCTGCATTAATAAGAGTTAAGGCTCTGAAGAACAACTCTTCGTCATTCCTTTGCTTGACAAGGTCTCTGGGAACCATGCTAGGAAAATGTAATAAAATGTACTAGCCTAAAAGTTGTGTACTTTCTTCCCTTCTCTGTGTACCCATTGTCTATGCCATACTTCTTTTTCATCTTTATTTTCTTACTAGAAATTTGAGAGCCTTGCTTTAGTTTATTTGCAAACGGCCTTATATTTGTAGTATTGTGGTTCTGTTTCAATGACAGGAGACCGTAATCTCTTTGTACCGTCATCATCTTCTCTTTCAAGTTGATTCCACACATTTTCACTGACCTGTATTTCCAAGGTACTGATGCAAACCCTTCATCAACACACTTCACAGCACTCCTGTCCATGCTCCGGTTTGCATGGTCCCTTCCTCTCTCTGAATCGTAAGTTACGAAGAGGCAGGGCCATTTCCAAAATCAATTCCTGGCAGAAAAGAAAGGGCCTCCATGCATCAGGAAACCATTTCAAAGGTTAACAGTTTATCCAAGGGCATTAATTAAACTTCTTTCATAAATAAAGGCTCACTGCTGTCAAACGGTGGAGTGCATGAAGAGACAATTCCAAGGCCGTAACTTCCCTCACTAAAAAGAAATGAAGCTCTTTGGAGACAAAGCCTATTAAGCATATTCACTTTCAGATGTTAGAACAAATGAGGGAGACGCAGAGCAGCGGAGGAGCCCTTCGTTCAAGGAACAAAGAACGCCTCTGTACTCTGCCATTGTGATCTCGTCTCAGGAAAATTCAAAGAGCCTGAAGATGGGGATAATTAAGCAAATGATTGATACCAAATCAAAGGTGACTTTTTAGGTTCATTTGATATCAATTTCCTTCAGGGAGAGTATCTGTTTATCCCTTTTAGCGTGGCTCCCCACGTAAGAGATTAAAAATGACAGAACCTTTGTTAAACAGTTTAAAAGAATTCGAGACTTTTCTTCGCTAGATTTTGACTGAAGAGATTCTTTGCCAATTAATAAAAGAGGAAAAAAGGAAAAATGATGTAATACGCTATCACAGTCACTTAGTTATGGGATCTTCCTGTTTGGGCTGGCTATCAGCACTTGACAAAATCTTGTCAAGGGCAAGAAAGCCAACAGCCTGACTTTTGTTATCATATGGGTACTAAACCATTGACAGGAAGTGCCGGCAGTGGAAAACTGTAAGGGAATGTCAGGGAAACAGAGACACAGAGCCGTTTCTCCATGCCCTGTGCAGTTTCACGTATTTCTAAGGTGTTATGTGAGAACCATGTCATAGATGAGGTAGAATGTGTCTGATGCAGAAAAATACATCAGTTTAAAATATATTTAATACAAATGAAAAAGATGTTTCATTGAAGTGATATATATTTTTGTCCTGAAATTATTCAGCCTAATTTTAGGTACAGATCTGAGAGCTGTTAAACTTTCCGAAGGGTAATTGACGCTGAGGATAGAGTGCTGTCAATTCGCAAGCTTCAGACTTTCCATCTTCAGTTGGAGCTCTTTCCAGGCATCCATCTTCAGTGTCTATCCATTTTCCACATTCTCCCTGGACCTGCCTTCTCCCTCTCTCGGTGGTTCATACCCCTTGAAGAGACAGCTGGTTCAGACAGCAAAACAGAAGAAGCCAACGTAATGGTCAGTTTCAAGACGGATGGTGTCGGGGCTGCCAGCCCGAATGTGAGGTAAGGGAGGACAGGGAAGAGGCTGAAAGCTGGTCACGGCGGTGATGGCATCGCACAGAATCCGGGCTCAGAGACAGGGCTAGGGGCTGAGATGAAGAGGAGTCCAGAAAGAGACATGATGCAGCTTCTGGGACTCAGCAACTTGCTTTTTTTCCCCCCTCCCCCCCCACCCTGAGTATATGTTTTCTGATTAAGACAAGATTGGCTTAAAGGTCCAGAACTAGGGTAGACTTAAAGTTTTGCTATGTTTAATCACATACCATGGAACTCGTCTCCTCAGTGCAAGAGGACTTTAGGAGGGCACGATACTACAGTGATGGGAAGCAGCTCTTTGGAGAAGAGGGAAATCAAAACTCAGGGAGAAAGTGAGGCTGGAGCTGCGCAGGATGCCACCGTTCCCAGTCCAGAAGGAGGCTGGGGATCATCCAGCAAAAGGAACGTGCTGTAGAGACTCAGAGGTCAGATGAGGGCTCCAACGATCCAGCACTGGAAAACATCAAAATAAAAATCTCACAAAATATGTGAATCCTGACCATTGCGCTCAAGAGAAGAAGGAAGACACAAATACATAATACTGTGAATGAAAGGGGGCCCACACCACACACAGAAATCAGAAAGACGGTGAAAATGCTGCCAAGAGCTACTTTATGGAAATAAACAAATTCTAGGAAAAATATTGCTTGGAGAAATGATTCAAACAAATAAAAGTCTCAAATTGTTCTTTAACTATTAAAGAAATTAAATTACTGGTTCAAATCTTCCTTCAAATAAAACAGCAGAACCAGATGGCTATATAGATGAGTTCTCTCAAGTGTTCAAAATAAGAATATACTTTTTTGGTTTTTAAAAATCCTTTTTACTGGTTAGAGCAGACAGGGTATCTGACCTGTTCTACAAGAGAAGCAGAAACCCTGATGTAAAAAGCCAAAGAAGATACATAAAAGAAAAAAAATCACAGGTCAATTTCACTCATGCAAAAATCCTTGAAGAAAAGCAAAATCAAATGAAATATATGTTAAGAGAAAACGAGACAAAGTTGGATTTTTCTTAAGTATGCAAAGATGATTTGATAATAAAAATTTGTAGTTTATATTAATAATTATTTAAACAGTGAGTAAAATTCACATTGAACATAGCATAGAAGCTCAGAGAAATCTTGTAACACAAAACCTATTTAAACTTGCTCACCTTGGATTTTTCCAAGACTTGAACACTGAACTTACTAAAACTTATCCTAAGAATAACTTGAAAACGTGCTTCTTGTTAGGCATTTAAAAAGTAGGGCAGCAAACAATGTATGAGTCTCAAGACCGATTCGACGTATTTAATTTCTCTTTCCGAATGCTGTGCTGTGGTATACCAGAAGTCGTCCTGAGATGGGGCCCATGAGGTCTGACTGGTAGCCTTCTTGCTGCCCCTGATAAGCTACGTGACCTTTCTACTTATCTGTATTCTAGTTTTCTAAAATTCCGAATGAAGGTGTGGCATCATACAATCTGTCTAATTCCTTTCCCTCCTCAGAGTTTTGAGTTTTTCTGGGTAAGAGAGATGCAGTGTTTTGTATTTACAGTGTATGCCTGGTTTTGTGTTTGTTGTTCTTTAGTAAATCTGCCGAATAAGAGATCTTCTACCATTTTGATACATTTGTGTGGCGTCAATTGTCTAACAAAATACAGTTTCAGCAATTGTAATCCTCCACCAACCGTGATCTGGAGTCCGAGAGGAACCTTCCAGTTTTACATTTTAACCTTCAGTTCCTCCTGGACTCTGGATCATGGCTGATAGATCTGTGACACCCTGGCAAGGTCATTCTGCTCTGTCTATCTTCAGGTTTTGACAGCAGGATCGTTAGGAGAGCTCTTTTTTGATGCAGTACACATTTTGAAATGCACAATAATTTCATGATAAAACGTAACACACCATCAGCTCTTTCATTCAGAAGTATGACCAATTTCTGTGTGTGACATACAGCCTCCTTCAATCTCTGATATTCACTTGCATCGTGAGCTCTAAACTCTTCCTGAGCCATACTCTGTCCCTCAGGATCAAAACGTCTTATGGTTAGAAAAGTTCCTAACAAATAGTGGACACTGGATAAGTGATACTTAAAGGATTGAGTGGGTGATCATTAGAATTTTACATTCTATCTATACTGACTTTCCACACTCACTTTTGAAGGAAGAACTCTTTTTTTATTTTTTAAATTGTGGTGTCCCTAGGGCTCAAAACAAATCTACATCCATAGTGAATGAATTAACAAAGTATTAATGCACTCAATGAGTGAATAATTAAGGCTGTTCAATCTAACACAAAGGACATTTATTAAACATGTCCCGTGTGTTACCATGTGATGTATTTATGTATTTTAGATAAAATCATGAACATAGATAAAATACAAAGTATAAAAATAATTGAGGGCATAGGAAAATAGGAAGTGTTTATAAGGAAATAAAGCAGACAGCTTCTAAAGTGGCCCTAATGATCCTACCTCTTGGTATTCATGTCATTGCAAAATTTCCTCCCCTTGTATGTAAGCTGGACCAATGGACTTTCTTCTACAGAATAGAGTAGTAAATCAAAAACTGTGATTCACCACATAAACAGAATTAAAAACAAAAGCCACATGATCATCTCAATAGATGCAGGGAACTCATCGCATTTTTTTTTTTTTTTAAGTTCCAGGGTACATGTGCAGGATGTGCAGGTTTGTTACATAGGTAAACATGTGCCATGGTGTTGTGCAGGACAGATCAACCCATCACCTAGGTGTTCAGTCCAGTATCCATTAGCTCTTCTTCCTGATGCTGTCCCTCCCCGCATGCACCATCCAGCCCCAGTGTGGTTGGTCTTCTCATGTGTCCATATCTTCTTATTGTTCAGCTCCCACGTAAAAGAGAGAACATGCGGCATTTGGATTCCTGTCCTGTGTTCATTTGCTGAGGATAATGGGTCCTAACTCCATCCATGTCTCTGCAAAGGACACGATTTCATTCCTTTTTATGGCTGCATAGTATTCCATGGTGTATATGTGCCACATTTACTTTATCTAGTCTATCATTAAAGGGCATTCGGGTTGATTCCGTGTCTTTGCTATTGTCAGTAGTGCTGCAGTGAACATGACCGTGCACGTATCTTTACAATAGAATGATTTTTATTCCTTTGGGCATATACCTAGTAATGGGATTTCTGGGTCAAGTGATATATCTGCTTCTAGATCTTTAAGGAATTGCCACATCATCTTCCACAATGATTGAACTAATTTACATTTCAACCAACAGTGTAAAAGCATTCCTATTCCTGCAACCTCACTAGGATCTGTTGTTTCTTGACTTTTTAATAATTGACATTCTGACTGACACAAGTAAGATTTTCATAGACCAAAAATGTTCAAGCTGAGAACCAAATCAAGAATACAATCTCATTCACAATAGACACACACACACACACACACAATATCTAGAAATACATCTAACCAAGGAGGTGGAAGATCTCTACAAAACACTACTGAAAGATATGTAGATGACACAAACAAAGGGAAAAACATTCCATGTTCATGGATTGGAAGAATCAATGTTGTAAAACTTGCCATACTGCCTGAAGCAATCTACAGATTCAGTGGAATTCCTATCAAATACCAACATCATCCTTTGCAGAATTAGAAAAAAATGATTCTAAAATTTATATGGAACCAAAAAAGAGCCCAAATGACCAAAGGAATTTTAAGCAAAGAGAACAAAGCCAGAGGCATCACATTACTGCACTTCAAACTATACTGTAAGGCTATACTAACCCAAGCAGCATGGTACTGCTACAGAAATAGATACGTAAATCAATGGAACAGAAGAGAGATCCTAGAAATAAAGCCACACACCTACAACTAACTGATCTTTGACAAAGTAGACAAAAATGAACAATGGGGAAAGGATACCCTATTCAATCAGTGGTGCTGGCCAGCCACATGCTGAAGAAGAAAACTGGACTCCTACCTCTCAGCACATACAAAAATTAACTCAAAATGAAATGAAGACTTAAGGGTAAGACTTCAAATTATAAAAATCCTGGGAAGAAACCTGGTAAATATTCTTCTGGACACTGATCTAGGCAAAATATTTATGACTAAGCCCTCAAAGCAAACACGACATAAAAAAATTTACAAATGAAGCCTAATTAAATTAAAGAGATACTGCATAGCCAAAGAATCCATGCACAGAGTAAATATACTATCTACAGAGTGAGAGAAAACATTTGTAAATTATGCATCTGACAAAGGACTCGTATCCAGAATCTATAAGGAACTTAAATCAACAAGAGAAAACAACCTCATTAAAAAGTGAGCAAAGGACATGAACAGACACGTCTCAAAAGAAGACGTAAAAGTGGCCAACATACATTTGAAAAATGCTCAGCATCACTAATCATCAAAGAAACGCAAACCAAAACCACGATGAGGTAGCTCACACCAGTCAGAATGGCTGTTATTAACATGTCAAAAAATAACAGATGTTGGTGAGGTTGCACAGAAAAAGGAAGGCTTATCCATTGATGGCGGGAATGTCAACGAGTTCAGCCTCTGGGAAGCAGTTTGGAGATTTCTCAAAGATGAAATATAGAATTATCATTTGACTCACCAATTCTATTACTGGGTATATACCTCCCACCTCCCCAAAATAAATCATTCAACCAAAAAGACATCTGTACTCCTGTGTTTATCTCACAGTACTATTACAATAACAAACACATGAAATAAACCTAGATGCCTGTCAAAAGTAAATTGGGGGCAGGGCACAGTGGCTCACACCTGTAAGCCCAGCACTTTGGGAGGCCGAGGCAGGCGGATCAGTTGAGGTCAGGAGTTAGAGACCAGCCTGGCCAACATGGTGAAACTCCGTCTCTACTAAAAATACAAAAATTAGCCGGATGTGGCAGTGCATGCCTGTAATCCAAGCTACTTAGCAGGCTGAGGCAGGAGAACAACTTGAACCCAGGAGGCAGAGGTTGCAGTGAGCAGAGACCGCACCATTGCACTTCAGCCTGGGAGACAGAGTGAGACTCCATCTCAAAAAAATAAAAATAAAAATAAATTGGAGCCATGCATGGTGCCTCATGACTAGAATCCCAGCACTTTGGGAGGCGGAGGTGGGTGGATCACTTGAGGTCAGGAGTTTGAGACCAGCCCGGCCAACATGGTGAAACCCCATTTCTACTAAAAATACAAAAATTAGCCGGGAGTGGTGGTGCACATCTGTAATCCCAGCTATTCGGGAGGCTGAGGCAGGATAATTGCTTGAACCTGGACACTCCAGCCTGAGTGACAGACGGAGACTCTGTCTCAAAAAAAGAAAAAGTAAATTGGATAAAGATATGCAGTACATATACACCATGGAATACTACAGAGGCATAAAAAAGAACAAAATTATAACACCCTTGGCAACAATATGGTTGCAGCTGGAGGCTATTATCCTATGTTAATTAATTCAGAAACAGAAAACGAAATACCACATGTTCTCATTTATAAGCGGGAGCTAAATGAACACTGGGTACACACAGACACAAAGACGGGACCAGTACACACTGGGGGTTCCACAAAGCGGCAGAGAGAGGGGCAAGGGTGGAAAAACTACCCCTTGGGTACTATGTTCACTATTTGGGTGACAGGTTTAGTTGAAGCCCAAACCTCAGTGTCAAGCCCTATATCCACATTAAAAACCTACACATGTACCCCCTGTATCTGAAAAAAAGGAAGACTCCTTTTTAGTGATGGGATAGGATGTTGGAATGTCATGCCAAGATCAGGCTACTCAAAGTCAGCGATTTGCACCGTGCCCACTCTGCAGTGCTTTTCACTTGCCCGTCCAGTCTGCCATGTTGACAGCTGCCCCGGGGAAAGTCCCATTAGGCAGGGACCTGAGGGAGACCCTGTCTAAAAGTCAGAATCACAGGACCCCAGCCCAACAGCTCAGGAAACGCTGACTCCTGTCAATGACTACACGAATGAGCTTGGAAACGAATCTTCCCTTTGCTGAGGCTGCAGATGAGAACACGGACCTGACCGAGGTTTGATTGTGACCTTGTGAGATGCCTTGGGCTGAGGCCCGGCCTAAGCCGCACCCACAGAAACTGTGAGATGATAAATGGTGGTGACTTTGAAGCCCTCAGGTTTTGAGCAATTTGTGATGCTGCAATAGATAAATACTGTCAGGAATAAAATCAGCACAACAGAACTTACACTGGTGTAGTGTGGTGGATACACAATTGCTAGACGCAAGTCCAGATCTGACCTCTAGGCCTGGCTCTCTCTACAGAGCTAAAGCAAAGGGAGACGCTGCCATGCACAAGAAACAGTGTCCATAGGTAGATGCCCCTGAGCTGTTAGGAGAATCAGAGCTTTCCTTCATTTTGGAGCTGGAAAATAATGTTTCCCATCAATTTCCTTAAAGTGATCCCTGGTGATGGACTAGGCGATGTCTTCAACACCGTCACGAGAACAGGCAAGTGCATATGCCGCCTGGCTGTCCATGGATTACGTCTCTCAGTATAAGTCATTGCCACGACAGAGATTTGTGAGCGTTTTTACAATAGGCTACAGAAACTATGAACGTACATTATTCATATGGTCAGGCTTGACCTGAAGGTAAAATTTAGAATGTGCAGAGAGGTATATGGATGAATGGATGAATTCTAACCCTATTCTTAACAAGGATTGGTGAGTATAAACTTCAAGGCTGAACCAAAGGCAAAACTCAAAAGTCATGATATTGTGTGTTGCAATTTGAAGAGAGCTGCATACATTTTAAAATCAAAATCCTTGTGTTAAGTACAATACTCCATGCTCAGCTTGCACCCCGATGGAGACAAGGTGCCACATCAGGAAGCAGTTTTAGAAAGTGAAGAAGAGGCGAGCACCCCCAGTCTCCAGCCCTTGGCTCCAGCCAGCGCCAACAGCAGGAACATCCTGTCTGCCACTGAATGACAGGCATGCCTGCAGACACCCACCAAGGATGTGGAGTCTGCTTTCAGCTGTAGTGAGCTCTCTCCTTGCAGCTGCTCCTTGTAACCCAAACTGGGAAATGACTATAAGATGTTTAGGTAATAATTGTTCAACTAAAAATAGTTTTATGAAATCTCTCTTTTCCTTTGAATACCTTTTCGTTTTCTGCAAAGGTGATTTTTTTCCTGTCATATCTGTCTCATTGACATAGCTGATCTCCTGGAGTAGTTCAGAAATGAGCTTTCTGTTCATACAGCCTAATAACAGCACAAAACATCATTTTCTGCCCTGTCTTTTCTCTAATATGACCAAAGGGAACATGAAATTGTGGGGATGTGTGAAGAGAGGTTTGTCAGCCTTATTTACTTGGACTGTTGAGATATAAATTGAATTTGATGCTCTCTCTTCAAGAATAAGTTATCAAATAAGATAAGATTAGTGGATCAGACATGGATAAGGTGTTTATCTTATAACCTCGGTAGGTGTGTGAGGGGCTCTGAGTTCTAGAATAATGGTTTGCTTTTCTGTGCACACTTGGCTTTCATTTCTGACTCTCATTAGCACCCTTGGTCTGCTGGATAGTGAATGTCCTTCCTCGTAAAACGGAACAGACTGAAGACACCAGAACTACCTATTACAGACATGGCAGGTTTTCACATGGTTGCCTGAGCTGTTACGATTATTGCTGACTGGACATGCGGTCTGTGAGAACCGATTAACAATGTCACGGACACTAGATTGCTTGGTGAACTCACTTGACCTTCGCGGTAACTGTGGTTTTGTGATTTTGAGAAATCATCAGAACTTAAAAGACAAATGAAAAGATAATAGTTAAAATATGAATTGGCATATGCTGATATAAATCAGCTGCCATTCAAATTCCTTAGTTGACTTATTCAGTATTTAAGTAGTGATTCCAGCCAGAAACGGAAATGCTGAGGCACCTGATATTACCTCCGTGTGTAGAAGAGCATTCACACATATGGAATAAAGAATTGCCCCAAATAACAAAATGCAGCTGCAATTACAGAACAAACATGTTGCTTCTTATATCTCAGCACGGTTGTTTCTTTTTTATGGTACTGTTTTTATGTAGTGACTGTTCTGGGATATTCAGTAATTTGCAGTGAGGGCCTTCATCATTGGTGCAAGTTAACAAAACAGTTCCGTTGTCCTTAGTAATTAATTTAGTAGGAAACGAGGGAGATACAACACATTCCGAGGCTGCTCAATACCTTTATCTTCCTTTACTGTCCGTCTGCTAAATATGGAATTTTAATTTCCTCCCTAATTATTGAAGAGTGTTTTGCGAAATGGGCGTGTCCCCGAGGCCCAATCGCTTACTTTTACTCTCTAGAGTTCCACCTCACTTTTTTGGAAATGTGTTATGATGAACTTGCAAGTCGTCCACAAACATTTCTATGGGAAAAAGGTAAAACTAACCAATATTAAACAGCTCCAGAGTGTACGGAGCCTTCTGCCGGCCCCTTCACTGGTGTCATTTCATTGTTCCTCCGAGCAGCCCTTCAGGGGTGACAATGAGGGGATATGGCTTGTAAGAAGAAGAGTGGCTTGTTGAAGCTTCTTCCTCAACAGCCCATTATCTAGGTGGAGAAACGGAGATTCAAACTTAATTTGGTTCTGAACCCCCCCAGTCTGGTTGGCCGGGCTCTGGAGCCCACAGTCCCCGTGAAAAGGTGGCATTGCTGTGCTTACCCTGAATTGGCTTAGCTTGGGCATCTCATCAGCACGGCTTCTCAGTTACTGCCTGTCATATGACACCTAACAGTCATCTGATTTTTACCTTGGCATGGAAGATGGGAGATACACAAACTTGCATGCCTTTATTTCTTCCAGACTTTGTCGATTCTGTGGAAACCAAAACTACTTTTTATATCAAAGTCAGTTAGCACTTTCCAGAACAAGTAGAACGCCTGAAATGTGAGTTAAAACTATAGCTACAACCCACGTCCACATTCACATCATTCTAACTATCTAGATGCTGACTTGCCATGGCCCACGTGGTGATGATGACGGTAACAGCAGCCGCACCGTACTCATTGTGAAATACATTCTAGGCTGGATAGTTAATGGTTAGCCACGTTTTTCAAAGGAGAAAAATATGGTGTGGCACAGTTAAGAACTTTACTCAATGTCTTACAGCTAGTAAGTGGCAGTGTTAAATTAATATTTTAAAACTTGCCCATCATTGCTTAACATTTCTCTGTTTTCTTGGTATTAGTTAAATGCACAGATTATGTATCCTTTGAAATGTTTGGAATCAGAAGTGCTTTGGATGTTTTTATTTTGGAATACTTTGCATATACATAATAAGCTATCTAGGGGATAGAAGCTAAGTCCAAACATGATATTCATTTAATAAATACACCTTGAATACCTAGACTGAAAGTCATTTTAAACAATAATTTAAACAGCGTTGTGAATGAAACAAAGTTGGAGTACATTGAGCCATCAGCAAGCAAAAATCTGACTATCTGAGCCACCCCTGTGGATAATCTGTGTTTTTTGGTCACCATCATGCATGACTGGATTCACATGCCACCGATAAGCAATCACTTTATCATGCTTATTCACACGTAAGTACTTAACAGTCACAAATATGACATACCGTTAACGTAGTGAGAAAACTGTGCGTGCAGGCCAGCTAAGCAGCACAGCACCGTCCGCAGACACCCGCATCAGCTGCTAACCGACAGCGACAGCAAACAGTAGGCGTCAGTTCTTCAGCTACTGTGCTGTGCTTAACGCCGAGCAGTTACCCCCTTGGGAACTGTGAATAAGCTGTGTGTAGTGCGCCTGTGTTTTCGCTGCTGCCCATCACGTGAGGTCAGGTGTGAAATTCCCACTTATGGCGTGATGTTGTCGTGAATTTTGGAGCATTCTGAATTTTAGATTTTCTGATTAGGAACGCGTAATCCGTAGTTTTCTAATGTTGGCCTTTGGTGTTGCAATTACTATGTTAAGTTTTTTGTTTGGTCTATCAAAAGTTGTAATGATGACTACTGAGATGATTTTGAAATCAGTAGTTATTCTTTGTAGAAGGAGAATTTTGAAGATCCAATATCTTTACCAAACATCTTACCAATAAGTTAAGATCTAGATCTCTCTCTCTCTCTCTCTCTCTCTCTCTCTCTCTCTCTCTCTCTCTCTCTCTCTCTCTCACACACACACACACACACACACACACAAACCACACACACAAACGGGACCCTTTGCTTTAAAATCTATCTTTCCCAATGTGGTTCCCGCTGCACATCTTGAGGGGATCTACTCTGGATTTCCATGTCAGTATTGTTGAGAAAATGCTTTTCAGGTAGAGCTTACAGAAACCCCATAGACTAGAAGGTTGTAGGTGCCATTCATGTGGATAACTGGCTCTGAGGGCAATGATATGAATTTAGATTAAAACCAATGAAAATACCATCCGTTCTGTGGTAAGACTATTAATCTCACTATAATGATAGATCATCTACACTGATCTATGTATGGCTTTGAAAGGATAACGTTGATCAACCCAAGTATTAAATAATGACAGGCCCCTAAACAGGTAAAGCTTAATTCAAATTGCCAATTATTGATCCAAAGTTTTGAAAAGATAACTTTGTAGAAGAGTTTATTTAATATGGCTAAAAATAATGTTTTTGGGACAGAAGATGCTCTTATCCAGTGGTTTTCAAGAACTTCAAATGCACATTTTAATTTATATATTTCATCCATGCATGATACAAAGGCAGAAAGTAAAAATTATAAAGGGAAATCTGTTTTTCCAGCATTCCTAATGATTTCTTTTGCGATACCTCCTTCCTGAATTTTCACATGCCAACACAGAGACCATTGGTTGATCTAAACTTCTGCCCTCACAATAATTTGTGAACGCTTAAATTTAAGCCCATCTGGCTTAAATTTAAAAAAATATAATTTTTTTTTTTTAGTCTTAATCATAGCGTGTTAAGGAAACTGTAACTAGAAAAGTTACAAATGAGAGATAAACCTCTTATTTTACAAATTCCTCAAGGTTGTGATACAAACTTGACTGGCTCAAACACTTCCCTATCTGTGCAATGGATTCCCTGTATAACTTACGTGGAATGTGTGTGAGGCTGTTGTCAGGCAGATAATCCAGTCAGAAGTCAGAAAACAGAAAGGCATTTGAATGGTATTTCTTTGTCGGTTCGTACTCACTGTCTCTAAACCATATACTCATATTTTCTGCTGGAAGAATGAAAGGGAGGGAATAAATGTAGGAAGAAAGGAAACTACAAGAACGGGGAGGAAAAGAACAGAGAAGAGAGAAAAGTGGAATGGAAACAGAAACAGGACATTTCTGAAGGAATTATCCACTCTCGGCTAAGGTGAAGTAGAAGCTAATGAGGCTGTGGGGAGACTGGGAGCACCCCCTTTCCTTTTAGCAAGCCCTGATGAGCTGATGGCTTTTCCCCAGCTGGGCGGGTTTCCTGAATTGCCCAAAGTGCTATTGAAATCTGTCTCTTGGAGGACTCTGGAGTGCTTCTCTGTCTCAAGAGCCTAGTAACTATGACATGGACACTCATCCCTTGCAGGACACTGAGAGATGGTAGAAAATTTAGAGTTTCGTGATTCACATGCTGCA
>PVKV010031571.1:0-20799 GCA_004027835.1 Alouatta palliata | reverse complement strand
TAAAAAAAAAAAAAAAAAAAGAAAAGAAAAGGGAAGAAACATTAAACTCAGAAACACTAAGATGGTGGGAGTTATGTTTATTTTAACTCTGTGTTTCAATTTTAGGCTATCCATTGACTGCTTGCAAGGAGATATGAGGAAATCAGTCCACTTTTCAGCTTCCTACAATTTTTTGTCTTTTTCTTTTTTTACTTTTTCAAAACACATAGCTTCTAGAGACTACTATGTACTCATAATTCTCTATTTGTTTTACCTTAAATAAGTTTTTTTCCAAGACGGAGTCTTGCTCTGTCACCCATGCTGGAGTACAGTGGTGCAATCTCGGCTTGCTGCAACCTCCGCTTCCTGGGTTGAAGCGATTCTCCTGCCTCAGCCTCTCGAGTAGCTGGGATTGCAGGTGAGTGCCACCACACCTGGCTAATTTTTGTATTTTTACTAGAGATGTGGTTTTGTCATGTTGGCCACCTGGTCTCAACTTGCAGACCTCAAGTGATCCACCTGCCTTACCCTCCCAAAGTGCTGGGATTACAGGTGTGAGCCACAGCACCCCGCCTTTAAATAAATATTTAAATGAGTTCATTCTTCATGCCACCCATTTACCAAGTTTTCTCCATCTTTCAACTTACTGAAAAATTTTCAGTGAGTAGTAATACATAGGTAGAGATATATAGTGAAGAACTGTGTGTGTTGTAGTCTGAGTTCTTTTATGTAACAGATTGTTTGCCTGAACCCCATATTAGACAAATTTAATATTTTCAGAGTATACTTTTTTTCTTTTGTTTCTTTCTTTCTTTTTTTTTTTTGAGACGGAGTCCCGCTCTGTTGCCCAGGCTGGAGTGCAGTGGTGTGATCTCGGCTCACTGCAATCTTTGCCTCTTGGGTTAAAGCGATTCTTGTGCCTCAGCCCCCTGAGTAGATGGAACTACAGCCACGTGCACCATACTCGGCTAATTTTTGTCTTTTCAGTAGAGACGGGGTTTCAACGTATTATCCAGGCTGGTCTTAAACTCTTGACCTCGTATCTGTCCACCTGGGCCTCCCAAAGTCCTGGGATTACAGGTGTGAGCCACCGTGTCTGGCCCATACTTTTTTTCTCTAAAACGTTGTGGGGACCAGGTGCAGTGGCTCATGCCTGTAATCTCAGCACTTTGCACAGCCAAGGCGGGTGGATTGCCAGAATTGAGGAGTTTGCGACCAGCCTGGGCAACGTGGTAAAAGCCCATCTCTACTTAAAAAAAATACAAAAAATTAGCCAGGCATGGTGGCTCACGCCTGCAGTCCCAGCTACTTGGGAGGCTGAAGCAAGATAATTGCTTGAACCTGGGGAGGCAGAGGTTGCGGTGAGCTGAAATCAAGCCACTGCACTCCAGCCTGGGCGACAGACCGAGATTCCCCTAAAAAAAAAAGTAGGTATTGTCCCATTGTTTTTGGCATTAAATGTTATTTTATTTTAATGTCTGAGGCCACATTCAAGAATAATTGAACACAAATAGGCCATAAACAATGTTAAGGAGGCTGGGCATGGTGGCTCACATTTGTAATCCCAGTACTTTAGGAGGCTGCGGCAGGTGGATCACAAGGTGGGAGATAGAGACTATCCTGGACAACATAGTGAAGCCCCATCTCTACTAAAAATTAAAAAATTGGTTCAAAAAATAAAAAAATTAGCTGGGCATGGTGGTGTGTGCCTGTAATCCAAGCTACTCAGGAGGCTGAGGCAGGACAATCACTTGAACCCAGGAGGCGGAGTTTGCAGTGAGCCGAGATCAAGCCACTACACTCTAGCGTGGGTGACAGAGCAAGACTCCATCTCAAAAAATAGATAACTAAATGTTAAGGAATGATGGTTGATTTTGTTGGGTGTGATAATAACATTGTGGTTATGTTAATGTCTTTATTACATGTAACTACTAAAGTATTTATAAGTGAAATGATTATGTTGTGGGATTTACTTTTTTTTGTGTGTGTGGTCTAAAATAAATTCTTTTAAGTGCACATTTGTGTCTTGGGTTAACTGTGGGGTGAGAAACCTCCTCTTCACTTGCAGTCCCAGCTGTCTGCAAACAATCTAGTGTTGAGGTCTAGCTGTTGATGAGGGGCAGAGGTCAATGCAGGGCTGGCCCCTGAGTGCACCCACATCTTCAGTGCAGGGAGCTCAGACCATAATTGCACTGCTTCAGGGCCTCGCTGAAGCCCTCACACAGGGACAGGTCACTCTGAGTGGTGGAACAGTCCAGGAACTGCCTGATCTCATAGGCGCAGGGCACCCTCTGCAGGGGCTGGGAGGCAGCATGGGTCGGGGCCTGTTGGGCGGCAGGCTGGGCCGGCTCCGAGCTCCCGCGGCTGAAGGCTACGGTCAGGGCGCTGCCCATGACATGTCCCACAGCCGAGCCCACGGCTACCCTTGCGGCCGTGGATGCCATCTGAGCCATGGGGCCCGGCTGGCCCGAAGGGGCGGGAGCCGGGGGCTGCTCCCAAAGGTGGTGGGTGTGTGGGCGGTTGGGCAGAGGGTGCGACAGGGTAGCTGACTGGCCGGGAGGCCGCGCTGTGGCTTCCCCGAGGCTTGGTGGCTGCGGTGGGACCCAGGCGACCTAGAGACGGCGACAGCGGCAGTGGTTCTGTCGGGGGATTTTTTAAAACTCACAAGGGGCCGGGTGCGGTGGCTGACGCCTGTAATTCTAGCACTTTGGGAGGCCAAAGTGGGTGGATCATCTGAGGTCAGGAGTTCAAGACCAGCCTGGCCATCATGGTGAAACCCCATCTTTAAAAAAAAAAAAAAAAAAAAACTCACAAGGAAAATAATGTGTGAGCAAGTGTGGAAATAGATTTGTCAACAGATGACACCTGTTACCACCTCAAGGAGGATAGCAAATAGCATCATAGCTGGGTGTGGTGGCTCACACTGATGATACTCCCAGCTACTTGGGAGGCTGAGATGGGAGGATCACTTGAGATGGGATCGCTTGAGGCCAGGCTGTAGTGTTCTATAATCATGCCTATGAATAGCCACTGCACTACAGCTTGGGCAAAGTGGCAAGACCTCTTCTCTAAAAAATAAAATAAAATGAAGTAACAATGCCAGCCATCGGCTGGGTGCAGTGGCCCATGCCTGTAATCCCAGCACTTTGGTAGGCCGAGGCTGGTGGATCATGAGGTCAGGAGATCGAGACCAGCCTGGCCAACATAGTGAAACCCTGTCTCTACTAAAAATACAAAAAATTAGCCAGGTGTACTGGTGTGTGCCCGTAGTCCCAGCTACTTGGGAGGCTGAGGCAGGGGAATCACTTGAACCCGGGAGGCAGAGGTTGCAGTAAGCAGAGATCACACCACTGCACTCCAGCCTGGGCAACAGAGCGAGACCCTGCTTAAAAAAAGAAAAAAAATGGCTGGGCACGGTGGCTCACACCTATAATCCCAGCACTTTGGGAGGTCAGCAGATCATGAGGTCAGGAGATCGAGAACAGCCTGGCCAACATGGTGAAATCTGTCTCTACTAAAAATACAAAAATTATCCAGGTATGGTGGCCCATGCCTGTAGTCCCAGCTACTCAGGAGGCTGACTGATTAACTTGGGTAATGGATCTAAAGTTATGCGAATTGCATGCTTTTCTCTCTTCTTTATCTGTATGTTTGAGAATATCCATGATGAAAGTATTTATGGTTTGCTGTTGTGTTTTTAAGACAATAAATGGGGTGATTTTCAGAGGCTGTCCTCTGAAGCCAGCTTGATTTTTAAAAACATTATTTTTGTGCTTCAGAAGAGTATAACTGCAAATGACAAAAACGGAAGAATCTGTTAATTTTCATTCATTCATTTATTTATTTTTTTTGGGGATGTGACCTTTTACATCAATCTTTTTTTTTTTTTTTTTGAGACAAACTCTCGCTTTTGTCCCCCAGGCTGGAGTGCAATGGTCCAATCTCAGCTCACAGCAACCTCCACTTCCCAGGTTCAAGTGATTCTCCTGTCTCAGCCTCCCGAATAGCTGAGGTTATACGTGCCCGCCACCATGTCTGGCTAATTTTTGTATTTTTAGTAGAGATGGGGTTTCACCATGTTGGCCAGGCTGGTCTTGACCTCCTGACCTCAGGTGATCTGCCCACCTCGGCTTCCCAAAGTGCTGGGATTGCAGGCATGAGCCACCATGCCCGGCCCATTTTTCTTAATATAAAATATCTGTGTGGGGCACGGTGGCTCATGCCCATAATCCCAGCACTTTGGGAAGCCAAGGCAGGTGGATCACAAGGTGAGGAGATGGAGACCATCCTGGCCAACATGGTGAAACCCCAACTCTACTAATATACAAAAAACTAGCCGGGCGTGGTGGCATGCACCTGCAGGCAGTCCCAGCTACTCAGGAGATTGAGACGGTAATCACTTGAACCCAGGAGGTGGAAGTTGCAGTGAGCTGAGATCGTGCCACTGTACTCCCAGCACTTTGGGAGGCCGAGATGAGCGGATCACAAGGTCAAGAGTTCAAGACCAGCCTGGCCAAGATAATGAGACCCCCCCCCCCCCGCCGTCTCTACTAAAAATACAAAAATTAGCTGGGTGTGGTGGCAGGTGCCTATAATCCCACCTACTCTGGAGGCTGAGGCAGAGAATTGCTTGAACCTGGGAGGCAGAGGTTGCAGTGAGCCAAGATTATGCCACTGCACTCCAGCCTGGGTGACAGAGCGAGACTTTGCCTCAAAAAAAAAAAAAAAAAGAAAGAAAATGAAAAACAAAAATCTCAATTATACAAAACAACAGATAATAATAGATAAAAATATCCATGTAGCCATTCCTCAAAAATCTATCTAATCCCAATATTTTGCCATCTTTGCTTCAATTGTTGTAGGGAAATAGGTAATAGTGAAGGTTCTTTTTTTATTCTACCCTCTCCTGCCTGGTGCCTGCAGATTTAGTTTTTTATCCTTAAAGCTCAATGACTCAAGATATGTCTCAGTATTGATCAATCTGCACCATTTTTCCTGGCACACAATATATGTTTTCTTTTGTATATTGTTTTTCCTTTATTTCTGGCAATTTTTGAATTACTTTGTCTTTGAATATCCCCAAACTACCATTACCACCTTCCTCTGTGTGTGTGTGTGTGGTTCCATCGGGTGAGTTTTCTATTTTTTATTTTTATTTTTTTTGAGTCTCACTCTGTTGCCCAGGCTGGAGTGCAGTGGCACAATCTCGGCTCACTGCAACCTCTGCCTCCCAAGTTCAAGCGATTCCCCGCCTCCTGAGGAGTTGGGACTACAGGCATGCACCATCATGCCCGGCTAATTTTTTGTATTTTTAGTAGAGATGGGGTTTCACCATGTTGGCCAGGATGGTCTCGATCTCCTGACCTTACGATCTACCCGCCTTGGCCTCCAAAGTGCTCGGATTACAGGCGTGAGCACTGTGCTGGGCTGAGTTTGCTATTTCATGGACCAATTATACTTATGTTGGATCTTCTCTCTTATCTTTTTATTAGTTCTCTCAACATCTCATATCCTCTGTGTCTATAACCACTCACAGAATAATGGTGATGTTCTGTTTGTTTGGCTTTGCAGTTTTGTTTTGTTCATGTCATTTGTTGTCATCTTTGAGTTCTTGTTCATATTCATTTTTTTTTTTTTTTTTTTAAAGACAGGGTTTCACCATGTTGGCCAGGCTGGTCGAAAACTACTGACTTCGGGTGATCCACCCACCACTGTGGCCTCCCAAAGCGGTGTGATTACAGGCGTGAGCCACCGCACCCAGCCTTTATTCTTATGAAGCATTTGTGTCAGGAGTCCCCAAGACACCTCCAAGGTTTGATGATGCACTAGGAGGACCCACAGGACTCAGTGTATAGTCATACTCACAGCTATGACTTATTACAATGAAAGGAAACAAAGGAAAAAGGTCCATGGGGCAATGTCTAGAGAAAAGCAGGAGCGAGCTTCCAAAAGTTCTTTTCCAATGGAGTCACCCAGCATGTGCCAAATTTCTCCCGCCATGAGTTAAGACCACAAGTGTGAAATGTCGTGTACTGGGGAAGCTAGCGTGAGTGTAAGAGTCCAGGGAATTTTTATCAGTGGTCAGTCACGCATCAAAATTTCAGGCACTCTAAAGAAAAGCAGAAGTCAGGCGCAGTGGTTCACGCCTCTAATCCCAGCACTTTGCAAGGCCAAGGTGGGTGATCACTTGAGGTCAGGAGTTTGAGACCAGCCTAGCCAACAAGGTGAAACCCTGTCTCTACTAAAAATACACAAATCAGCTGGGTGTGGTGGTGCATGCTTGTAATCCCAGCTACTCAAGAGACTGAAGCAGAATTGCTTGAACCTGGAAGGTGGAGGGTGCAGTAAGTAGAGCTCATGCCACTACACTCCAGTTTAGGCGACAGAACAAAACTCCTCAAAGATAAATAAACAAATAAAATAAAGGAAAACAGCATGAACTGTACAAACAGTTTAGGCACAGTGAGCCACCCTTACCAGTTAGGGAATGGTGAGAGGTCTCTCTGAATCCAAGTTCCCAGATGCCAACTTTGCAAGCAGCCCTCTCTAAGGGCAGTAGTCTCAGACCTGCTATTCTTTTTTTTGAGACTTTTCGCTCTTGTTACCCAGGCTGGAGTGCAATGGCGCGATCTTGGCTCACCGCAACCTCTGCCTCCTGGGTTCCAGCAATTCTGCCTCAGCCTCCCGAGTAGCTGGGACTACAGGCACGTGCCACCATGCCCAGCTAATTTTTGTATTTTTAGTAGAGACGGGGTTTCACCATGTTGACCAGGATGGTCTCGATCTCCTGACCTCATGATCCACCTGCCTCGGCCTCCCAAAGTGCTGGGATTACAGGCGTGAGCCACCGCGCCCGGCCCAGACCTGCTATTCTACTTTTTCTGAACAGCATCCGACATAAAAGTCCTAATTCTTTTCTTTTTTTTTTTTTTTTTGATATGTAGTCTCACTCCGTCACCCAGGCTGGAGTGCAGTGGTACCATCTTAGCTCACTGCACCTCCGCCTCCCGGGATCAAGCAATTCTGCTGCTTCAGTCTCCCAAGTAGCTGGGACTACAGGTGTGCGCCACCATGGCTGGCTAATTTTTGTATTTTTAGTAGAGATGGGGTTTCCCCATATTGGCCAGGCTGGTCTGTAACTCCTGACCTCAGGTGATCCGCCAGCCTTAGCCTCCCAAAGTGCTGGTGCTGGGATGACAGGGGTGAGCCACTGAGCCCAGCCCTGTTTTAATTTAATGTGTATCTCATTTGATATTAGTACAGCCACTTCAGCTTTTTTGGTTACTGTTTGAACGTTGTATCTTTTTGTATCCTTTTACTTTCAATCTATTTTGATTCTTCTAATTTAAAATGTTTCTCTTGTAGATAGCTCATGGATTATGTTTTCTTTTTTCATCCTTTCAGTCTGCTTTTTTTTTTTTTTTTGTAAAGACAGGGTTTCACCATGTTGGTGAGGCTGGTCTTGAACTCCCAACCTCAGGTGATCCGCCCGCCTTGGCCTCCAAAGTGCTTGGATTACAGGTGTGAGCCACCACGACCAGCCTTTTTTTTTAAAGACTGAGTTTCACTCTTGTCACCCAGGCTGGAGTGCAATGGTGCAATCCCCTAGCACTGCAACCTCTGCCTCCTGGGTTCAAGCAATTCTCCAGCCTCAGCCTCCTGAGTAGCTGGGATTACAGGTGTGTGCCACCATGCCCGGCTAATTTTTGTATTTTTAGTAGAGACGGAGTTTCTTCATGTGGGTCAGGCTGGTCTCAAACTCCCGACCTCAGGTGATCCGCCCACCTTGGCCTCCCAAAGTGCTGGGATTACAGGTGTGAGCCACCGTGCCTGGCCAAAGTGGTGGATTTTTTTTTTTTCTCAGAAAATCTATTCCATTACTTTTCCAGAAATCAAATTTGTACAAGTTAACTAAAATAAATATTTATATTCTAATTTTTTTGTTCTGAGGTCTTATTTATTTTTTTTGAGACGGAGTTTCACTTCTTTCCCAGACTAGAGTGCAATGGCAAGATCTCGCCTCACTACAACCTTCACCTCCCAGGTTCAAGTGATTCTCCTGTCTCAGCCTCCTGAGTAGCTGGGATTACAGGTGCCTACTACCACGGCCAGCTAATTTTTGTATTTTTAGTAGAGACAGAGTTTCACCACGTTGGATAGGCTGGTCTTGAACTCCGGACCTAAGGTGATCTGCTCACCTTTGTCTCCTAAAGTGCTGGGATTGCAGGCATGAGCCACCATACTCGGCCCTTTGTTGATTTTTAAGAATATAATTTTAGCTTTACATGTTGAGAAAAACCAGAAAATGTAGATAAAACACAACTAAGAAAATAATTGCATCTTTTCCCTCTGTTCAAAGTTCATTACTATTAGCCAAATGCAGTGGCTCACACCTGTAATCTCAGCATTTTGGGAGACTGAGGCAGCTGGATCACTTGAGTCCAGAAGTTCAAGACCAGCCTGGGCAACATGGTGAAACCCTGTCTCTACAAAAAATACAAAAATTAGCCAGGCGTGCTGGCATGTAACTGCAGTCCCAGCTACTGGGAAGGCTAAGGTGGGAGAACCACCTGAACCTGGGAAGTTGAGCCTGCAGTGCTGCAGTCTCTGTTGCCCAGGCTGGAGTGCAGTGGTGAGATCTCGGTTTACTGCAACCTCCACGTGCTGAGTTCAAGCGATTCTCCTGCCTCAGCCTCCTGAGTAGCTGGAATTACAGGCACCCACCACCACACCCGGCTAATTTTTGTATTGTTAGTAGAGACGGGGGTCTGACCATGTTGGCCAGGCTGGTCTTGAACTCCTGACCTCAAATGACCCACCTGCCTTGGCCTCCCAAAGTGTTGGGATTACAGGCGTGAGCTACCACGCCCGGCAAGTGTTTTTCTTTCTTAGAGGCAGGATCTCACTCCGTGCCCAGGCTAGAGTGCAGCGGCACTATCTCAGCTCACTGTAGCATTGAACTCCCCAGCTAAGGCGATTCTCCTGCCTCAGCCTCCAGAGTAGCTGGGATCACAGGTGTGTGCCACCACACCCGGCTAATTTTTTTTTTTTTTTTGTAGAGATGGTGTCTTGCTCTGTTGCCCAGTCTGGCAACACAGGATCCTCCAACTCGTGGCCTCGAGGGATCCTCCCGCCTCGGCCTCCCAAAGCGCTGAAAATTACGAACGTTAGGCACCATGCCCGGCCTATATTGTTTTATATTTCTTAGCTTTGTGGTCGCCAGGGAGGTCTGTTTCCTTTTTAATTTTTTTTTTTTTTTTTTTTAGATGGAGTCTCTCTGTGTTGCCCAGGCTAGAGTGCAATGGCACAGTCTCGACTCACTGCAACCCGATTCTTCTGCCTCAGCCTCCTGAGTAGCTGGGATTAGAGGCGCGCGCCACCATGCCCGGCTAATTTTTGTATTTTTAGTAAAGAAGGGGTTTCACCTTGTTGGCCAGGCTGGTCTCGAACTCCTGACCTAGGGATCCGCCTTCCTCGGCCTCCCAAAGTGCTGGGATTACAGGCGTGAGCCACCGCGCCTTGCCTTGTCTGTTTTCTACTTTGATTCCCGGCAGTCCTTCCACAGCAGCTCCATGTAATCGGCCCAAGACTTTTGCTGCATTCAGTTGAACAGACAGGAGCAAGCTCTTCAAGCCGCCGCTGACCGCACAAAGATGCGTTCTCATCCCCAGGGGAGCCGGATTCGCCACTTGACCCCCAAGTCAGTGTCAGCGCGACCACCTGCCGCGTAATTAAAGCGCTCCCCGCCAGGCAAGTCTCCCTTGGAGGCCAGGCGAGTCTCCCATGGAGGCGTGTGCGTGCGTGCGTGCGTGCGTGCGTGCGTGCGTATGGCGGAAATCCCGCCTCCCGGCTCCCGCGGTTGGCCTTGGCCGCAGCCCGTGAGTTCCAAGTGGGAAGATGAGCGGGACTGCAGGAAGCGGGGATCGGGAGGAGCGGCGAAGAGCTCCTCTTCCCCATTGGCTGCGCCCGCGGAGCAGCCTCGCTGCGATTGGCCGTACGCGGGGGGCGGCAGTCCCGCCTCGACCCGCCCCTCGAGCCGCAAGAGGCGCCGGGATCGCGGGCGCCGGGATCGCGGGCGCCGGCTGAGCCAGCGGCTGCTGGGAGGCTGTGTCCGCAAGCCGGCGGGGCCAGGCGCCCGGGCCCTGCGCGTCAGGTTCTTGTCTAGGGCAGCGGGTCGGCCGGTGGCGGGGGTGGTGCGGGCGCGGGGCTGGCGGGCGGCCGAGCCGGAGAGGCGGGCGTGGGCGCGGCGGCCGCACCGGGGCCTGCGCGGACCGCCCGCGGCGCAGCCTCGGGCCTCTCTCCATCTCTTAGTGGTGGTGGCTCAGGGTGTTTCCGCAGGCGATCCTTTTGAATCATTTGTTTTACTCACCCGCCCTGCTGTGGGGCAAAGCGGCAGATGCATGCCGCTGTCATTTGTCGTTAAAACGAGGGGCTTCCTGTCGTGCACCTTTTGGATTTGAGGGCAGGGGGATGACATTGTGATTTGGCCTCCTGTGACCGTCCATTCTCAAGGTCTCGCCGGCATGGTGCAGAAACCCGGCACACCCTGCCTACCTTGGAAAGAGGCTTTCCCTTCTCCGCCTCCCCTCCCTCCATCTCGTGCCTCTTTGCCTTTCTCCCCTCACTCCCCTCCCCCAGCTCTTCACTTTTCTGTTCTTTTTTTTTTTTTTTTTTTCTGTATTAAACCTTTCGGGAGTGTCTTTGTAAAATATCGGAAAGCGTTAGGTCTTCAACATTTATGTTTACTTGCAGGGCTGAGAACTGGGAGGAAGCTGGAGAAAAGATGTCTTCTGAGTCTTTCTGTTTGGCTGCCCAGGCTCGCCTTGACTCCAAGTGGTTGAAAACAGATATACAGGTGGGGTTTGACATCTTTTTCTTGGTGTGTTTCTGCTTCCATATTTAGATTTCTGATTTAAGGCTTTTTAAAATTTTTTAAGGCTTTTTTTTTAGGGTATGTAAGGGGAAGTCAGTTGTATCTTGCTATATTAGAGGAGCAGATTTATTTCATGTAACTTAAAATGTAACAGTCTTTATAGCTGTTTTTGTAGATTGTGCTTGGTTGCCTTTTAATTAGTTCCTTGCAAGTGCACAAAACTTGAGATCTATTAATAGTTAGGCAATTTTTTTTACTATTTATTATTACTGGTTAAGAAATCTGCCACACCCCTAACCATATCATGGTGACTGTTGTTTGTTACTGATAGTTGTTGAGCCGTTTAGTTAACTGTGGAGGGGAACATTGGAGAAGTAAGTCGCAGTAATTATGGCCTGTAGAAACTCACTCATTTTATCAGGTCTTGTGTTTGTGTTTCTGGAGAGACAAGAGTTAGTTCAGTTGAGCTGTTTGTTTTGTATTTGTAACTCCTTATTAAGAGGAGTGCTTGGATTTTCACGTCAAGAATGTGAGGAAACAGTATTGGTAAGATAATTGCAAGCTTGTCAGGACATTATCAAATAAATAATAACAGTAATATTTCATTAGACAGTTCTTTACTTCCAGGCTACTTTTATTTGGAAATGGCTTGGAAAAACTACCTTTGCAACTCCTTATCACCAGCGAAAAGAAGTGTTTGAAGTATTTTGTGTGTGTATCTTTTCCTCCTCCCTGAGGTTAACCATTTTAAGTGTTTCTCAAGTAATCTGTCTTTTATAACACAATCTTACATAGTATGTGACTGTTCGTCAAAAATTATGTAGGCTGTAAGCAATAGTTGATCATAGATACTTACACTGAAGTGTTATTGCCCCTTCCCCGTTTTTTTATTTATTTTTTATTTATTTATTTTTTTTGAGACAGAGTCTCGCTGTGTCGCCAGGCTGGAGTGCAATGGCGCCATGTCAGCTAACTGCAACCTCCGCCTCCTGGGTTCAAGCAGTTCTCCTGCCTCAGCTTCCCAAGTAGCTGGGACTACAGGTGCACGCCACAATGGCTAATTTTTTTTGTATTTTTAGTAGAGATGGGTTTTCGCTGTGTTGGCCAGGATGATCTTGATCTCTTCATGTCGTGATCCGCCCGCCTTGGCCTCCAAAAGTGCTGGGATTACAGGTGTGAGCCACTGTGCCTGGCCTTCTTTTTCTTTTTAAACAGATGTTGAGTGTTGTTAGATATTAGAGTCTGGTGTTTAGAACTATGATGTGGGGCTAGGCACCGTGGCTCATGCCTATAATCTCAGCACTTTGGGAGGCCAAGGCGGGTGGATCACCTGAGGTCAGGAGTTGGAGATCAGCCTGACCAGTATGGTGAAACTCCATCTCTACTAAAAATACAAAATTAGCTAGGTGTGGTGGTGCATACCTGTAATCCCAGCTACTCAGGAGGCTGAGGCAGGAGGATCACTTGAACCCAGGAGGCAGAGGTTGCAATGAGCTGAGATCACGCTGTTGCACTCCAGCCTGGGCAATGAGAGCAAAACTTTGTTTCAAAGAAAAGAAAAAAGAAGTCTGTTGTGGATGATGGGATTATTATGTAGGGTGTGATGTTATATAAGACAGAGCACAGAGAATTGGGTCAAGAATTGGTGTAGTTACTCTTTGGGTTTGTTTCTCTTTAAACATTTCCTTTTATTTAGCTATAATGGCTTTTTTTTCTTTGTCATTTTAAGTGGGTGGGAGAGGTGAGAGATGAGTATTTTATATTTCTGAAATCTTGAGATTCAGGCAAACTTGTTGAAAAAAAATTTTTTTTTGAGATGGAGTCTTGCTCTGCTGCCAGACTGAAGTGCAGTGGCACGATCTCGGCTCCCTGCAACCTAACCCTCCCAGATTCAAACTATTCTCCTGCCTCAGCCTCCCGAGGAGCTGCGATTACAGGCGCATGCCAGCACGCCTAGCTAATTTTTGTATTTTTAGTAGAGAGGGGGTTTACCGTGTTGGCTAGGATGGTCTCAATCCCTTAACCTTGTGATCCGCCTGCCTTGGCCTCCCAAAGTGCTGGGATTACAGGTGTGAGCCACCGTGCCCGGCCTGTTTTAATTATTTTTATATTAGTCTTTATGTATTTTGAGAAACTTAACTGGAACAGAGGACTTTACCTAATGAAGTTTTTTTCTTAGTTTAGCAGTTAGTTTAATAACCGCTAAATATGAGTTCTAGTGTTGATCTAAAAGCAGTTTAATCCTGAATTGAGTTCCCATGATGAGTTAGGCAGATAAACACACAGTGAAGCAGCATTTATGTCTTAGAGGGCCTGTTGTTTTACTTGACCCTTCTTACACATATCCAATATGATTAGAAAGTAGTTTTTTTTTTTTTTTGAGACGGAGTCTTGCTCTATTGCCCAGGCTGGAGTGCATTGGTGCAATCTTGGCTCACTGCAACTTCCACCTCCCGGTTTCAAGCGATTCTCCCACCTCAGCCTCCTGAGTAGCTGGCATTACAAGTATGTGCCACCATGTCTGACTAATTTTTATATTTTTAGTAGAGATGAGGTTTCACCATGTTGGCCTGGGCAACAGAGTGAGACTCCATTTCAAACAAAACAAAACAAGTGTTGCTGAACTACAGAGATGAACAGGCGGCAGCTTTTGCTCTTGAGGGGTGCTAGTCCGTGGGTTAAGGAATAGAGTGATACTACATAGGCTCGCGTGGTTCAAGTGATCTTCCTGCCTTGGCCTCCCAAAGTGTTGTGTGAGCCACTGCGCCTGGCCTGGTGTTTTAAGGAACTAATTTTTAACTTTGGTTCTTGGAAAAGACTGGTTACTAAAAAAAAGGAAAAGAGTTTACCATAGGTCTTTGATGACTTTTTTTTTTGGAGATAGAGTAGTCTTACACTGTTGCCCAGGCTGGAGCACAGTGGCACTATCTGAGCTTACTGCAATATACACCTCTTGGGTTCAAGCCATTCTCATGCCTTAGCCTCCTGAGTGGCTGAAATTACAGGCATGTACCACCACACCGAGCTAAGTTTTTGTATTTTTAGTATAGACAGGGTTTTACTATGTTGCCTACGCTGATCTTGAACTCCTGAGCTCAGGCAATTCGCCCTCCTTGGCCTCCCAGAGTGCTGGGATTACAGGAGTGAGCCACTGTGTCCAGCAGATGACAATTCTTTATGAAGAAGAAAATTGAGCCGGGCGCGGTGGCGCGTGCCTGTAGTCCCAGCTCTTCGGGAGGCTGAGGCTGGAGGATCTCTTGAGTCCAGGAGTTTTGGGCTGTAGTGCGCTATGCCGATTGGGTGTCTGCACTAAGTTCGGCATCAATATGGTGACCTCCCAGGAGTGGGGGACCACCAGGTTGCCTAAGGAGGGGTGAACCGGCCCAGGTCAGAAAAGGAGCAGGTCAAAACTCCCGTGCTGATCAGTAGTGAATAGCCACTGCACTCCAGCTTGGGCAACATAGCAAGACCTTGTCTCTATTAAAAAAAAAAAAAAAAAAAAAAAAAAAAAAAGAAGGAAAATTGAGTAACCTATTTAAGGCACTCAAGAAAAGAAAATGTGAGTCAAGCATTTTTTGTTTCAGCAAATCCGATTTGTCAAATGAAAAAGACACAGACTTATCACTGAGCCGTAACTTAGGAAATATTATTCTTATGAGCCCTTCCTTAGGAATGGAGTAGAGAAAGATCTTTGGATAACTGGGTGACTCTAGATCAACCTGCAACTGATGGTGGGCGTGACACAGGTATTCATAAAATGTAGACCACATAAACGTTAAAGGAGAGAGCATAGAATTGCTATATGCATAGAGGTAGATTATGGTTGAACTGTTATGCAGTGTTTAATCTGTTAATCTCATCCATCACAATTTCACTTTTGTATTTTCATTTCTAGAAATTACATTTGGGTTCTTTTTGTATTGTCTGTTTCACTCCTTATCACATTCATAGTTTCCTTCTATTAGCATAGGGAGCATTTCTTTTTCTTTTTTCTTTTTTTTTTTTTTGAGAGAGTCTCGCTCTGTTGCCCAGACTGGAGTGCAGTGGCATGATCTTAGCTCACTGCAACCTCTGCCTCCTGCGTTCAAGCAATTCCCTGCCTTAGCCTCCTGAGTAGCTGAGATTACAGGCACACACCACCGTGCCTGGCTAACTTTTGTATTTTTAGTAGAGATGGGGTGTCACCATTTTTGCCAGGCTGGTCTTGAACTCCTGACCTCGTGATTCACCTGCTTTGGCCTTCCAAAGTGCGGGGATTACAGGCGTGAGCCACCACTCCTGGCCAGCATAGGGAGCATTTCTGTAAGAGAGCTTTTAATGTCTTTATCTGTGAATACTGTAATCTCTTATCACTTCTAGATTCATCTTTGTTGATTGATTCTGTCATTTCTGTCGATTGATTGCCCGGCTTATGGGGGCATGCTGGTATGCCTGCTAATTTTTTATTGAATGCTAGACATTATAAATTTTATGTTCTGTGAAGGATTTTTTTTTTCTTTGAGAACCTTAGTTTTTTGTTCTGCCATGCATCTAAGTTACTTGGGGTCAGTTTGATCTTTTTGAAGCTTGATTCTAAGGTTTGTTAGGGCTGATCCACACTGCCTTTACTCTGGGGCTAATTTATCCATACTACTAAGACAGTATGCTTCTTAGTACTCCACCTGATGCTTGGTGTTTTAGAAGGTCTTTCTATCCTTGTTTGTGGAAGCACAGGCTTTTCCCAGGCTGTGTGCATCATGGTGATACTGCATATTCCTTTCTAGTGCTTCTTTCCTCAGCCTTGCATACTTTTCTTAGCCTATGCCCAGAGCATTACTCAAAGACTCAAGGGGCCCCTCCACTCATCTCCAGAGCTTGCTGTATTCTTGCCATTTGGCTTATGTATAGCTGATCTGTCTGCTAAACACAGCAAGACCTTTGGGCTCTATTTGGGTTCTCTTTTTCTGGGCTGCAGCTTGGAAGCTGCTTCTGGGCAGTGTTTCCCTTCTCTCAGGGATCCCAGCTCTGGGCTGTCTGTTGTCCAGTTTTTGGTAACAGTTTTTTGGTATATTCTGGCTGGTTTTCTAGTTGCTTATAGCAAGGAAGTAATTTCTACAGAATTAATCCTTCATAGGCAGAGGAAGTTTAGGCCTTCCCACTCTGTTTTTCATACAATCCATTGAGTTTTAAATTTTAGTAGTGTATTTTTCTGTTCCAGAATTTCCATTTTTTTAAGAATATCAACTTTATTGAGGTAGAATTATATTAAACACATCCCTTTAAAAAGTTTAGTTTGAAGTGTTTGACAGTTTCTTTAACTGCCACTTTAGGTACTTTGTTCTAGTTTCAGCTTCTGTGTTGAAATTGTCAGTATGATCTTTTAATTGCTTGAATATATAAAGGTAGTTATTTATTTATTTTTGAGATGGAGTTTAGCTCTTGTTACCCAAGCTGGAGTGCAATGGCACCATCTTGGTTCACCACAACTTCCTCCTCCTGAATTCAAGTGATTGTCTTGCCTCAGCCTCCCGAGTAGCTAGGATTACAGGCATTTGCCACCACGCCTGGCTAATTTTGTATATTTAGTAGAGACAGGGTTTCTCCATGTTGGTCAGGCTGGTCTCAAACTCTTGACCTTAGGTGATCTGCCCACCTTGACCTCCTAAAGTGCTGGGATTACAGGTGTGCGCCACCATGCCTGTCAAAGGTAGTTATTTTAAAAGTGTGTTTACAAACCTTGTCTGATCCCATAGATTCTTAACTGCATCTCTCTGTCCCTCTTGGTTGACTCATACCTGTGGGCTGCTCTGCTGTGATGTCACACAACAGAGCTGGATTATGGCTTCCTGACCAAGGAGCCAGTGTCACAGCCTGGAATGGGGGGTGAGCGTGGGTGTTAATTCCCTGTGGTATGAACATTCACCACTTCACAAGGAGAGATGAGGGAAGTGAGTGTTTTAATTCCTCCCCCTTTTTTTTCCTCCTTGGACTACTTTGTGGTGTGGTTTCTTCTTGCAAACCTTCTGGAAACGCCACATATGCCTAGCGAATGTGGTGGCTGAACAATTGGTTGTATTTGCAGCTCATTGAGAAGAGGTGGCACTAACATAGGGGTCAGCACATTTTTTTCTGTAAAGCACCAGATAGTAAATGTTTATGTGGGCCCTACGTGCTCTTTTATAACTACTCACTCTAGCCATTATGTGAGAGGAGCCACCAAATGAGTGTGTGACTATATTGCAGGAAAACTTGTGGACACCAAAATTTGAATGTCATGCAATTTTCATGTGTTGGCATATGATTTTTTTTTTTCCCCTGAGAGGCAGTCTTGCCCTGTCGCCCAGGCTCAAGTGCAGTGGTGTGATCTTAGCTCTCTGTAGTCTCTGCCTCCTGGGTTTAAGCAGTTCTGCCTCAGTTCTAGAGTAGCTGCGATTATAAGTGCATACCAGCATGCCCGGCTAATTTTTTTTGTTTTTAGTAGAGACAGGGTTTCACTATGTTGGCCAGGCAGGTCTGGAACTCCTAACCTCACGATCTGCCTGCTTCGGTGTCCCAAAGTGCTAGGATTATAGGCATGAACGACTGTGTCTGGCTGACATACGATTCTTTTGATTATTCTTCAACAATTGAAAAATATAAAATCACTCTTTTAAAATACATATTTTTCTTTAGGAAATGAAAAGGGCAGAGTAGGCTAAGATCAGGCTTAGCGGACGGTGTAGTCGCACACCGCATACCGTTGCTTCACTGCTCTCCTTTCCCACTTCCCTCACCCCATTGCCCCAAGCTGGCATCTGCTGAGCAGTGTCAGCACTTCAGTTCATTCCTCAGGCTCTTCTTTCATGACAAAAGCCTGTGTGTATATTTCTGTTTTCGGCATCTGCTCTTGGTCTATTCTATTGATTTCTATTTTAAGAAAATTTTTCAGTGATGTGGTCTTGTATCTTTGTCATTATTATTATTTTATTTTATTTTATTTTTTTAAAGATGGGGTTTCACCATGATGGCCAGGCTGGTCTTGAACTCCTGACCTCCGGTGATCCACCCACCTCGGCCTCCCAAAGTGCTAGGATTACAGGCGTGAGCCACCGCGCCCAGCCTTATCTTTGTCATTATTATTTTTCTTTGAGTTCCAGATACTGTATGTGCAATACTGTAGCAATAAATTGAAGCTCTGGGTAACAGTATCCTCCTCCACAGAGGATGTTGTAGGCAATCCTAGGTCACTGCAGTCCACTTGGAAATTGAGAGGGTGTGAAACTGGGCTCGTCTCCTGTGAAGGCTGGTCTGCTTCTAACTCACCTGTGTTTCTCGTGTGTGACCCTTTGAGGCTCCAGCTCAGAGCATAATGTCTGCCGGGCCTCCTCCTCCTGTATGAGGGCCTTGGGAGTCTCTCAGAAGCTCTGCTTTGCATCTCAGTCTCATTCCTGCTTTTTTAGGTTCTCGGTGCCTCTTTTTCCTCTCGTGTGACTTAGGCTGTAGGAAGACCTCACTCCCTTGCTGCTTCTGTGATGTCTTCAGACAGACGTACTTCATGTTCCTGTCTGAGCTTTCTAATTGTTCTAGGAACCTATTCTTAAAACTTTTTTATGTGTTGTCCTACGTTCAGTAGGTGTTTCGTGTTGTTCTCTAGTTTAAGAAAAGCCGTATACCGTTACTTATCTGCAAATATTTAAACAGATTACCTTTTTTTGTCAAATTGTAAGGACATGAAAAAGAAACATTTCTAACCTATATGTTAATCAGATATTCATTTGTTGTATTATTCTCTTTTGGATTGTATTGCCTGACTCTGTAGTTCTGAAGTCATTTTAATAGTGCCTTAATGGTTTGCTTGCCCAGGCCTGTTTGGCATTAAAATATTGGTGGCCTACATATGGGAGCTTGAAGGTTGCCCTGGCTGCCTTACTGCAGGTGTGGATGTATGTTATGATGTTGGTGGAAAGTGAATAAGCCTTGGAGTTAGGCCTCTTCCCAAATCCCACCCCTCACAGCTTCAGTGTTGTGTGGCCTTTGGTCAAGTAATTGAACTTCTGAGTTTCATTTTACTGATTTACAAAAAGTGGGTCTGTTACCGCCTCTTTTGCTGGGATCTTTTGATGAAAATGCCTTTACTTGTCATGTCATTTCAGAGGTGTAGAATAGGAATGTGAGACCAAATTGGAAAAGGGTTCTCAGCCAAATAATTACTAATTAGACACATCTGGGATTTGAACAAAAAAAAAGTCAAAAGTTGAAAACCTACTGGGCAAGTTTAGGTAAGTCAGCTATAATGAAAACAAGCTAATTAGAGACAGTTGTACAAATAACTACTCTCACTTTACAAATTGAAAATCCTGTTCTTCTTCTTTTTTTTTTTTTTTTTTTTTTTTTTTTAAGAAATAGGGTCTCTGTCACCCAGGCTGGAGTGCTGTGGTGTGATCAGAGCTCACTGTAACCTTAAACTCCTGGGCTCAGATGATCCTTCTGCCTTACTTAGCCTGCTGAGTAGCTGGGGTTACAGGCACCTGCCATTCACTTGGCTAATTTTTACATGTTTTGTAGAGACAGTGTCTCACTGTGTTGCCCAGGCTGATCTTGAACTCTTGGCTTCAAGCAGTCCGTCGGCCTTGGCCTCCTAAAGCTCTGGGATTACAGCATGAGACACCTCACCCTGCCTACAGTTCTTCTTCTTATCGATGCCACGGCTGTCTTCCTTGTTCCTAGGCTGCTGCTTCCTCAGTCTGGATCCTGCACTGTCTGTGATCTGGAGAGCTATTCTCTTGGGCCTCACTTCTGCTGGTCCACAGTCTTAACTCTTTGGAGACCTCTTCCAGTGAGGCTTGCTCTATTGCCTTAGTGATGTTCCTCCATCCTCTGAATTTTTTAAGATGCCCAAATTGTCTTATTTTTTTTCATTTGAGACGGAGTCTGGCTCTGTTGCCCAGGCTAGAGTGCAGTGGCACAGTCTCGGCTCACTGCAACCTCCACCTCCCAGGTTCAAGTGATTCTCCTGCCTCAGCCTCCCAAGTAGCTGGGATTACAGGCACCTGCCACCATGCCCAGCTAAATTTTGCATTTTTAGTAGAGACGGGGTTTCACTGTGTTGGTCAAGCTGGTCTTGAACTCCTGACCTCGTGATCCACGCACCTTGGCCTTCCAAAGTGCTGGGATTATAAGCGTGAACCACCACGCCTAGCACCAAATTGGTTTTTGTTTTTTTTTTTTTGAGACGGAGTTTCGCTCTTATTACCCAGGCTGGAGTGCAATGGTGTGATCTCGGCTCACCGCAACCTCCGCCTCCTGGGTTCAAGCAATTCTCCTGCCTCAGCCTCCCGAGTAGCTGGGACTACAGGCACATGCCACCATGCTCAGCTAATTTTTGTATTTTTAGTAGAGACAGGGTTTTGCCATGTTGACCAGGATGGTCTCGATCTCTTGACCTCGTGATCCACCCGCCTTGGCCTCCCAAAGTGCTGGGATTACAGGCATGAGCCACCGCACCCGGCCTCCAAATTGTTTCTAAAATGGTGCCTACCATTCATTTGAGTCTTCAGTTCCTAGGAGGCTTCCACATGTATGTCACTCTAGTAGTCCAGTCTCCACCTTCCAAAAAAGAAATCCTTGTCAGTCACAAGGACAAGGTCTGCCCTATCCTTTTCCCTCCCAACACTACCTAGATAATAATAGAAAGGCGGTCATAATTATTCTTGTTTCCATGTAAATTGGGCTTCCTTTTTGGCTTAGTCTTTAAATGTTTCTTTTGGCTTTTTTTTTTTTTTTTTTTTTTTACATTTCACCTTTTTTATTGAATTTGTATTAAAGGAGGTAGTGAGGAAGAGGAAGCACTTAAGAGTCAGAATCCATATTAGACTCTGGGGAGTGAAAAATTAAATTAAATCAGTAAGATGGGGAGTGGGGGAGAGTCAGCGGGAGCCTTGCCCACCTTTCAAGATCAAATCAAGAAATCAGGGAAAGCAAAGACTCAG
>PVKV010031570.1:0-20852 GCA_004027835.1 Alouatta palliata | reverse complement strand
GAATATTATGCAGCCATCAAAAACGATGAGTTTGCATCCTTTGTAGGGACATGGATGAACCTGGAAACCATCATTCTCAGCAAACTGACACAGGAACAGAAAACCAAACACCGCATATTCTCACTCATAGGCGGGTGTTGAACAATGAGAACACATGGACACAGGGAGGGGAGCATCTCACACTGGGGTCTGTTGGGGGCAAAAAGGGGAGGGACAGCAGGGGGTAGGGAGTTGGGGAGGGATAGCATGGGGAGAAATAACAGATATAGGTGATGGGGAGGAAGGCAGCAAATCACACTGCCATGTGTGTACCTATGTAACAATCTTGCATGTTCTTCACATGTACCCTCAAACCTAAAATGCAATAAAAAGTATATATATATAAAAAAAAACCTCTAAGCCACTATCTTTAATAAATAAACATGTAAATTATTAACCTCATCTGCTACTAATGATGACTATAAGAAAGAAATCTGGAGATATTTAAATTAATGTGAATGAAAAATGGTACCAGGGAATTCAGGTTAAAGAAAAAAAGCTCAGTGATAAAATATTCAATAATACTAAAATATAGAATACATATTAAATTTAAATAATGTCAGCTAACTTTCCTCTAAATATGTCATACAGATACTAAAATAACTGTAAGTCAGCACATTTATACAGTGATTATATACTGTGATGACATTCAGTATTATAAAGGCAAATTTCAAATTTGAAACAACTTTCATTTTTCTCTAGGTATCATTTCTAGATACATAACAATGCTTGCATTGAGAATCTTGCAAAAATTTAAAACCCTGTATCATCATCAAATGAGAGAATTTATCAGTGAATGGGAGAAAACATACTATTAACTGAGAAAACAGAATGGCAAAGATACACAGGTAAAAGAGAAACAAGAAAAATATTAAACAGGATTTTACAGTTCCTAGTGCTAGATGATAGAAGCCTGGCCCTCCGTGATAGTGCCTATCTTGTCAAGGACAGGACATGTGGAAGAAGAGAGGACATTTAAGTTTCATTAATTAAAACGAAGAGAATGTAGCCACCTATTACATTTCACAAGAAAGTCTAACTTGGTCTAAATACAGCTTATTCTACTATGGCCATATTAAATAGTTTAATCAAGGGTCACTATTTCCACTTTATTCCATAGTGACCCTAGGTGATTTTAATATTTTATTCAACTATTTTCAGAAGACTGATAAAAAATGTCTTTATAAGAACACAGAGATACTCTATATCTCCAAAAAGAAACTGTACAATTACATATTAGCTACAGAAATAATCCCAGTGCTTTAGAAAACAAAGGCCACCTTCTGCAGAGAGCTGGCACACACTGTGATTTTTTTTGGAACAATTTAATATTTTTCAGGACTAAATATCCTTTTAATCTAATAATTTAAATCTGATAATTACATTTCATATGGGAAAAAAACTCACTAACTTGTAAAAACGCCACATTCTCAAATAGCTATAGCAAGACCAAATATTCATCAAGGTCAGAGAGAAGTGAATATATCTTCCTAAGCATTTATTTTGCTTTGCGGCATTTGATTTTCAATGAAAATGAAATGTTTTCTTATCTAATTTCCTTTAGAAATACTTAATTATGTTCTTCAGTTCTCAGTAATGACCTTTCAATATGAAATTTAAATATGAAGTTATTCTGTAATCCATTCATTTTCAATATGCCAGTTCAGAGAAAGATGTCCGGACTTTGCCAGTGTTACAGATTTTAAAGTTAAAAAGGGCAAAGACTTGTTTTATTCTAGAAAACACATTGCTTCTGAGTTGATGTGTCACAATATGGCACATTTTCTATAAGAAGGTCGTTCCTAGGGACCAGTTCTGAAAGAAAAAAAAAAAAAAAAAAACAGAGAGAATAATTAACATCACTTAAATTAGAATTAAATGTAAGAACACTCATTTCTCCCTGAAGTTTATAATAGTAAAATGTCTAGTTTTAAGATAAATCTTCCAGGGATATTTTATTTCAGTTGGTATCTCAGTTGGAGTCCTTGACTCTGATTAGAATTAATAGCATTCTCATTTCAGATTGTATAAAAACATATATGATCAACTTAACCCTTTATCATTTATTAAATATAGCAAATTAACTGAACAGAATTCAGCTAAAACTTCTATTATTAGCCATTTAATTACCAATTACTGATAATGAAAACAACTGGAAATTTTGCTTATACTATTTACTATATGAAAAGCAAGACTCGTCTCCAAATTTAAAGTTTCAAAATTTCATAGAACAATGGTTCTTAAAAGAGGGTGTTTTGGGTGGTCATATCAACTGGAGAATGCTACTGGAATTTAGAGGACAGAAGCCAGGGATGCTAAATCTCCTGTCATGTGTGGGACAGTCTGGCACAGTGACGAACTGTACTGTACAAAATGACCATAGTGCCCATGTTGAGAAACATCATAAAACAACAAAAACCTGTTAAGTCCTAGGTAAGACATCTTGCTGGAGTCAAGATAAAGCTCTTAAAATACAGATTTTTGGCCAGGTGTGGTGACTCACGCCTGCAATCCCAGAACTTTGGGAGGCTAAGATGGGAGGTCTGGAGTTCAAGACTAGCCTAATCAACATGGTGAAATCTCATCTCTATGAAATATACAAAAAAATTAGCTGGGTATGGTGGCACATGCCTGTAGTCCTAGCTACTTGGGAGGCTGAGGCAGGAGAATGGCTTGAACCCAGGAGGTGGATGTTCTAGTGAGCCGAGATGGTGCCACTGCACTCCAGCCTGGGCGACAGAGCAAGACTCTGTCTCAAAAAAAAAAAAAAAAAAAGACTCCATCTCAAAAAGAAAAGATATAAATTTTTGAGGAGACACATGATTTCTTTTCTCCAGAAAAGCTGAACCTAGGTGAGCTGTCATAATCAAAAAATGCTTACATGCCCTTTTATAAAAATAGCCTGCCTATACTTTTTAAAACATCATGGTCATGAAAGACAAAGAAAGACTGTAGGACTGCTCTAGATTAAGGATGACTAAAGAGATACGATGACTACATGCAACGTGTGATCCCCAATAGGACACTGGTCACAGGGATTTTTTTTTTTTCATTTTGTCATAAAGGGCATTATTAGGACAAATGGAGAGAGTTAAATGTTAGTATTGCATCAGTGTTAATACGCTGGTTTTGATGATTATATTGCAGTTACATTAGAGAATGTCCTTCTATATTTAGGAAATATACATTGAAATATTTTAAAGAAATATGCTCTCAAGTATTTCTCCAGAAGTCCTAAACTCAAATGAGCTGTCGTAATTTTGAAAATGCTCATTTTTGGGTAAATAGGCATAATGTCTGCAACTTACTGTCAGAAAGTTGAGGGAAAAAATTAGGAAAACATAATAAAGCAAATATGGTAAAATGTTAGCACTTCTAGAATCTGGGTTATACATATATATACACACACACATACATATAACCTATATATATATATATATATATATATATATATATAAAACCTCTCTCTATATACATAAAACACACAGATACATACTATATAGGGATATATATATATATATGCACACACTATATATATATGTGTGTATTTATATATAGGTTATGTATATATAGGTTACACACACACATATATATATAAATACTGGCCAGGTACAGCAGCTCATGCCTGGAATTCTGGCACTTTGGGAAGCTGAAGTGGGAAGACTGCTTCAGGCTACGAGTTTGAGACCAACTTGGGAAACATAGTGAGACTCTGTCTCTACAAAAAATTCTTTTAAAAATTAGCTAGGCATAGCAGTGTACACCCGTATTCCTAGCTACTCAAGAGACCGAGGCAGGAGGACTGCCTGAGCCCCAGAGTTTGAGGTTACAGTGAGCAATGATTATGCCACTGCATCCCAGCCTGGGAGACAGAGAGACTCTGTCTCAACAACAACAAAAAAAGCACTAAAACAAATTCAACCCAAAAGGCAAACTGAAAATTTTACTTAAAGAACAACTGGGGCCGGGCACAGTGGCTCAAACCTGTAATCCCAGCACTTTGGGAGGCTGAGGCGGGCAGATCACAAGGTCAGGAGATCGAGACCATCCTGGCTAACATGGTGAAACCCCGTCTCTACTAAAAATACAAAAAATTAGCTGGGCGTGGTGGCGCACGCCTGTAATCCCAGCTGCTCAGGAGGCTGAGGCAGGAGAATTGCTCGAACCCAGGAGGCGGAGGTTGCAGTGAGCCGAGATTGTGCCACTGCACTCCAGTCTGGCGCCTGGCGACGGAACGAGACTGTCTCAAAAAAAAAAAAAAAAAAAAAAGAAGAACAAATGGTCTGACTAAAAATAATGCTCTTATTAGCCAGATGATAAATTTGGCCTACAAAAATAAAAACCAGTTAAGTATTATTTAACCTTTGTTTATATTGCACTTACTTTTACCAAACCTTTGGAGGTTTCAGAGAATAAATTTTAGTGTACATTTTAACTTATTAACAATGGCAATAATTTGTTTCACTTATCAAACCTCTATGTGCCTATTTCATGCTAGACATTAGGTCAATAAATTAAGACATGGATGTGAATATATAATAGTCCCTTCAGCTTCAAGGGCATACAATCTAATGGAAAAGACAGCTAGACAAACAACAAATTATAGTATAACGTAATGTGTTACAAAAGTGGTACAAGACTTTTATAGGAATGGAAAAATGAATGGCTAAATATAGCCCTATCATCTTAGAATATGTTCAGCTCTGAATAACCAAAGTTCAACAAGCTGGTTTAAATAAGGGATTTAATTTTTCTCACATTATCAAGAAATACAGATTAAGGCAGTCCTGGGCTAGTGTTGTCCTTAGTGATACTAAAGACCCAGGCTCTTTGTCTCTTCTTGTTCTGCTACCTTCCACGAGTGTTTTGTCTTCACTGCTGCTGCCATATTACATCTGCACTCCACGTGGGAAGAAGAGAGAAGAGAAAAGGGCAAAAGGAGAGTGCCAACTCAGTCTACTCCTTTTAAACAGGAAAACGACTTTCTTGGAAGTAACACCCAGTTGATAGGGTTTATATAGACCAGAAAGGTGTCACGTGGTCTGGAAAATAACTTTTTTTTGCTGGGTACATTGCACCCTGAACACAACTTTTCAGTTAGTAAAAAAGAACAGGAGAAGCCGGGCATGGTGTCTCACGGCTATAATCCTAGTACTGTGGGAGGCCAAGGTCGTCAGATTGCTTGAGCTGCAGTCCCAGCTACACAGGAGGCTGAGGCACAAGAATCACTTGAACTCGGGAGGCGGAGGTTGCAGTGAGCTGAGATGGTGCCAGAAGCAGACTCTATCTCCAAAAAAAAGAATGGAGACTAGATACTGGAGAGGCAACAAGTATCACCCTTTTGGCTACGCAACATGCATCCTTCTTTCCATCTGTAGAATACATCCACTTACTACCTGTCCCCTAAGTTCTCATCCAGACGGAAATAAAGTATTTTTGGTTACAGAGCTAGTTTTCCAGAAGGTCCTGCTAAGCCTCATTGTTCTACAATGGAGATATTGGGGAAGATGCCCTTCTTTGGGTCTTTAAAAGCTTTCATAGTCCACTTCCTGGTAACACGAGTTTAGAGGCCCAGATTTCGCCTTAAGAAGTGAAAAAAGCTAGCCAGGCCTGGAGTTTCTTGGCAATAAAATTCACTCAAAAACTTTATGAGCTTCCAATTAGTTTACAGTCATTTCCATGCACTAGTAGCCACAGAAAAATAAGCATGAAGACTGTCATCCTTTGGTAACAGCCTCTACATTCTGCCCAATCCCCTAATCCTCACCTTAGTGGCCACTTCTTAAAGTAATGAAGAATAATAAGCTCCAGTGAGTAAATGAATCATACATCTAATCTTTGTCTGGAAGAATAAGAAAGTCTTGAGGCATTGATCTTATGTCATATTACAGCTCAGAATTCTCCTGTTTGCATTGGCTTTAGTTTTAGTGGATAAGAACAATGAGCATTTTTAACTCTCCGAGGTTCTAAATTATGGGAATTTTCAATCGATTAGGCTCTAGGCTGTAGACAGAAGAGTGCCTTTTAGCAAAGAAATACTTCTTTCTATCTCTGCTTTGCAGACTAGCTTAATCTGCATTCATCCTTCTTTTCAATTTTAATTATTATTATTAATTTTTGAGATGGAACCTCGCTCTGTCTCCCAGGCTGGAGGGCAATGGCACAATCTCAGCTCACTGCAACCTCAGCCTCCTGGTTTCAAGTGACTTTCCTATCTCAGCCTCCCGAGTAGCTGGGATTATAGGTGCTCGCCACCATGCCTGGCCAATTTTTGTATTTTTCAGTAGAGGTGAGGTTTTGCCATGTTGGCCAGTCTGGTCTGGAACTTGTGACCTCAAGTGATCTGCTCACCTTGGCCTCCCAAAGTGCTGGGATTACAGGCATGAGCCACTGTGCCCAGCCAATTTTATTTTGCCTAACTCATATCACCAGGAAGTGGACTAAAAAAGGTTTAACTGTCGGTCTTGGTTACAAGTTGACTACAGTACCAGCCTCCGGGTGCTTAGAAGCTGAAAAGGCATTAAACAGGTTGTTTCAAATTGTCAAGAACAGGCAGGCCTGAGACTAAGCTTCCAGAAGCAGTGACCAAGGCCATACCACAGAAATAGGTTAATGATAAAAACGGCTGCTCTCCTGCGGGGTGCCAGAAGAAACGGTCACCATTTTTACCCTCATGGAACACAAGACGCTACACTTCTGACGTGCCAGAAACTCAACTTCACTGTCTGCTCTTGCCACCATACCAATGCTACTTCTCTTTTCCATGAGGAACCTGATCCGGAAACCAATGATGCTACACCCGCCAGCAAAACAGAGTCTGTGCTGAATACAGGTGAGTGTGCTTCACCTAATCAAATGCCCATGCCTGAGCTACAAAGGAAACCGAGGAACTGAAATTTTCTAGATTCTGTCTTAGGGATTTAGAATTCAGGCAGATGGAAAGTCTTGAAACAAAGCAGGGTTATTTGAAGAGTACCAAATAACCAGAAAACCTGTCAAATATCCACTATTCTGTTTCTTTACCCAATTCACCTTATTCAATAATCTTTGGCATCAAAAGACATTTTACAACTGAATTCTTTTGTATTCATTAACTGTTAACTCTTTAATTAGGCCAAATGCACCACAAGTATACTGTTTTCACTATAATTTTGTTTTATTGATTATAAAATCCCTGACTTTGCTTTCCACATTAGATACTGAGTAGTATAAACAGCATTAGTTTGTTGATGATGACAGATCTTTAAAAAGGAACTGCATTGAGATGATGGTTTATTTCCTGTACATTAAGCCCTTGAAATGCTTTATCTACTCTGGTCATATTAAATATATCAATAAAAAGCAATTCCTTGAAATAAAGTCTTTATCTCAATTTTGGGACAAAATAAAAATTTAGATAAAGATTTTAAAATAAATTATTATGTATAACATAGTTTATAATAGTGTGACAATCATAGAGATATTTTGAATCTGAATAATTTAAAGGGCATTAAAATATTTCACACTGAAATTCCAGAAACACTTCTAAATATTTCAAGCACGTTATGTATATTACATAAATGATAACTTCAAATTAGGGAAACTATAACCCAAAAGTGTTTTCTTCTAAGAACCTGTCCCTAACTCATCAAGTTTGGATCTGCAGCTCTGCTTATGTGCCTCAAAAATCTCTGCCTCCTATCACGGCACTGAAAGAACTAAAACTGTACATTTCATTGTCTGTTTTTTACAGAGCACTCTAAGTTTCACTGGATAGGAACCAGGTCTGTCTTGCCCATTGTTCTATCCCTGGCATCTAGCATAATAGTGATTCATTGTTTGTGGAGTCACATTAATATGTCTTAGAACACAAACCATAAGATAGTTTTAGACAATGACAAATTTAAATAAACCAAAGGCAGAAGTTTAATACACATCTGAAAAACAGCTTCTTAGAGATTTTTTAAAAAACTGTATCATTTGTTTAGAAGTACATTCCTATTTTTTCTTACATAAATGCCAGAGAGAAAGTTAAAAAATATGGATTTTACTAAAATACTAAGTACCATAAAAAATAATGACCTGAAGTCCTGGGTTTTCTTGGGACCATCTTTACCATAAATTTGTATGAATGAAAATATAAATGTTTGTCAGAGGACAACATTGAAACCAGGTGACTAATATCCACATTAGAAACAGGGTTTCAACAAATGTCAATAATCAAATAGAAAGCAAGTATAGAATAAGGAATAACCTGAGTATCTTCCTAACTCATAGTTAAAGGCTATGCTAGACCAATGATGAGTGATACTAATAAAAAATTATGATTTATACAAATTCATGCACCTAAGGGTAATACAAAAAAAACAGAAAAAGTAGAGAACATTTGAAAACAAAAATAGTTTCCAAAATATTTTTTAAAGATTTTAAAAATAAGGAATTATTTCAAATGATGAATTATTCTTATAATAACCTTGAATTCACATGCAGGGATAAAGGAAATAAATGTTTTCCTTTTATTTATTTATTTATTTTTGAGATGGAGTCTTGCTTTGTCACCAGGCTGGAGTGCAGTGGCATGATCTCTGCTAACTACAATCTCTGCCTCCTAGGTTCAAGTGATTCTCCTGCCTCAGTCTACCAAATAGCTGCGACTACAGGCGCACACCACCATGCCCAGCAAAGTTTTGTATTTTTAGTAGAGATAGAGTTTCACCATGTTGGCTAGTATGCTCTTGATCTCTTGACCTCGTGATCTGCCCACCTTAGCCTCCCGAAGTGCTGGGATTATAGGCGTGAGCCACTGCACCTGGCCTCTTTTTATTAAATTGATACATACTAAATATATGGATATTTAAAGGATACAGAGTGATATTTCAACACATGCGTATGTGTGATGATCAAAGCAGGGTAATTAGCATATCTATGACATCATTTATCATTTCTTTGTGTTAGGAATATTCAAAATTTGCTCTTCTAGCTATTTGAAAATAAACAACAAATTGTTAATTATAGTCACCCTACAGTGGTATAGAACATTAGAACTTATTCCTCCTAGCTAACTAATTTGGGACCCATTAACCAGCCTCTAGCTATCCCCCTCCGACCCTTCCTGGCCTCTAGTAACCACTATCTGCTCTCTGTTTCTGTAAGCTGAACTTTTTTAGATTCCACATGAGTGAGAACATGCAATATGTCTTTCTGTGCCTGACTTATTTCACTTAATATAATGTCCCCCAGGTTCAAGTTTGTTGTCACAAATCATAAGATTTCCTTGTTTTTATGACCGAATAGTATTCCATTGTTTTATATATACATACATATATATATATATACACACACACACACACACACACACACACACACATACACACACTACATTTTCTTTGTCCATCTGTCGATGGATTCTTAGGTTGATTCCGTATCTTGGCTATTGTGAATAGTGCCAAAATAAACATGGAAATGCAGCTATCTCTTGGATACAGTGATTTCCTTTCCTTTGGATACATACGCAGTAGAGGAATTACTAGATCATGCAATAGTTCTAATTTTAGTTTTTGAGGAACCTCTTTACTGTTTTTTATAATGGCTACCCTAATTTACATTCCCACCAACAGTGTATAAGAGTTCTCCCTTCTCCACATTCTTGTCAGCATTTGTAATTTTCTGTCTTTTTGACAATAGTCATTCTATCTGGGGTGAGATGATATCTCATTGTGGTTTTAATTTTCATTTCCCTGATTAGTGATGCTGAGTATTTTTTCATATACTTGCTGGCCATTTGTATGTCACCTTTTGAGAGATGTCTGTAAGTGATTTAAAAAAAAATGAGAGGTTACTTAAGGAGTTCCTGGGATTCAACATTTAATTTCCACCATAGATATTATTTGAATGAAAGAAAAAGAGAGATGGATTTAGAATTCACTCACGCATACAAGGTGATTACTCTTCCAAATGAAGTTTCATTTTATAACTTTCAATTTCTATTATTTTTTATTTTGGGACATTATATGATTTTTTTTTTTTTGAGACAGAGTCTTGCTCTGTCGCCAGGCTGGAGTATAGTGGTGTGATCTTGGCTCACTGCAACCTCCACCTAGCGGGTTCAAGAGATTCTCCTGCCTTAGCCTCCCAAGTAGCTGGGACTACAGGCATGTGCCACCATGCCCAGCTAAATTTTGTATTTTTAGTAGAGACGGGGTTTCACCATGTTGGCCAGGGTGTTCTCAATTTCTTGACCTCGTGATCTGCCGGCCTCAGCCTCCGAAAGTGCTGGGATTGCAGGTGTGAGCCACCGTGCCTGGCATTATATGATATTTTTTAGAAACACATAATCACAATTCTCCATTTTCTAAACAAGAAGCAGAATTTTAGTTCTTGTCATTTCTATGTAACAGTGTAGACACTGCTAAAATATTTTGAGGAACTGTGCTTAAAATAACTTAGAGAGATTAAGGATCAAATTTGTTACATTTTGGACCTATACAAATAAAGTAGGAAAAAAGATATATATATGTACATTCACACACACAAAGACACATACACCCACACAGAAAGAATGAGGCCATTATTAAAGCAATCTATATTAATACTCCTAAAAGAGTCAAAATATTTAATAGTGTGGGAAAATTAAAATATACATAAAACCAAAGGATAAAAAGAAATCTAAACCAACATTCAATATTGTTATATCTAAAACCAGACATTTGAAATATAGATACTAAATTTTAGTTATTTGAAATAACCTAAAACTTTATTCATATGATAAAAATAATACATATCTGTGATTGCCTGTATAAAATGTTGGCTATACTACACAGAAACTCTAAAGATCATTATTATGATAAAAGCTGATGACTACACATTTTAAATTTAGGATTAATTATGTTTGCTGCCCTTATAAACATAATTCAGATAGGCCAAGTGCAGTGGCTCAAACCTATAATTCCAGCACTTTGGGTGGCCGAGGGGGTGGATCACCTGAGGTCAGGAGTTCCAGACCAGCCTGGCCAACATGGTGAAACCTCAACTCTACTAAAAATACAAAAATTAGCTGGGCATGGTGGCAAGCTCCTATAATTCCAGGTACTTGGGGGGCTGAGGCAAAAGAATCACTTGAACCTGGGAGGTAGAGGTTGTAGTGAGCTGAAATCGTGTTTCTGCACTCCAGCCTGGGTGACAAGAGCAAAACTCCATCTCAAAAAAAAGAAAAACAAAAAAAACAAAGAGGCTGAAGTGGCAGGTTGGGCGCGGGGGCTCACATCTGTAATCCCAACACTTCGCAAGGCCGAGGTGGGCGGGTCACAAGGTCAGGAGTTGGAAACCAGTCTGGCCAATATGATGAAACCCCTGTCTCTAATTAAAATACAAAAATTAGCCAGGTGTCGTGGCAGGTGCCTGTAGTCCCAGCTACTCGGGAGGCTGAGGCAGGAGAATCACTTGAACCCAGAAGGCAGAGCTTGCAGTAAGTCGAGATCGAGCCGCTGCACTTTGGGCTGGACAACAGAGCAAGACTGTGTCTCAAAAAAAAAAAAAACCCAAAAGACAGAAACCACCCCCACCCCCAAAACAAACATAACTCAGATCTAATATATATATATATATATATATATTTTTTTTTTTTTTTGGTGACAGAATCTGGCTCTGTCACCAAGGCTGGAGTGTAGTTGTACAATCTCAGCTCACTGCAACACCACCTCCCAGGCTCAAGTGATCCTCCCACCTCAGCCTCTTGAGTAGCTGGGATCATGGGCACATCTCCATGCCTAGCAAATATTTTGTATTTCTGGTAGAGACAGTTTCACCATGTTGCCCTGGCTAGTCTTGAACTTCCGAGCTCAAGTGATTCACCTACCTTAGCCTCCCAAAGTGCTGGGATTATATGTAAGAACCACAGTGCCTAGCCCAAGGTCTAATAATTTCTGGTAAGTCCCTGTTACTAAAAGTAACTTTAAAAATCCTTTGGACTTCCACTACCTGGTAGAAAGACCTAGTATAAGGCTGTAATAATCAAGACATTATGGTATGTGATGCAGGACAGAAAAACAGATTGAAGAGATTATAAAGTCCAGAAACAGATGCACACATATATAGTTCTTTGATTTTATGACAAAGGTGATCCTAGAGAGTAGTAGGGGAAAGAGTGGTGTTTTCAGTAAGTGTTGCTGGATCAACTGGATAGTCACATGTAAAAAAATAAATCTTGACCCCTTATCTCACTCCATATACAAACCAACTCTAGCTGATATAAACAACCAAATGGAAAACATTAAACAATATAGCCTTTTTTTTTTTTTTTTCCGAGATGAAGTCTCACTCTGTTGCCCAGGCTGGAATGTGGTGGCGTGATCTTGGCCCACTGCAGCCTCCACCTCCCGGGTTCTAGTGCTTCTCCTGCCTCAGCTTCCTGAGTAGCTGGAATTACAGGCATGCATCACCACGCCCGGCTAATTTTTGTAGTTTTAATGGAAACAGGGTTTCACCATGTTGGCCAGGTTGGTCTTGAACTCCTGACCTCAGGTGATCCACCTGCCTCAGCCTCCCAAAGTGCTGGGATTACAGGTGTGAGCCACCATGCCCAGCCTACAATAAAGGTTTTGGAAGAAAGCATAGGAGAATCTCTTCATGATCTGGCTTGAGCTAGGCAAAGATTTCTTTAATAGAATTCAAAAGTACTAATTTTTAAAAATAATTCATAAATATGACTACATTAAAATTAAGAACTTCTCATGGAAAGATAACATTACCAATGTGAAAAGGAAAGCCACAAAGTAAAGATTCTTGTAATACATACACCCACCAAAAATTCTATATTCAAAACATATAAAGAAATCCTTTAAATCAACAATAAAAAGGCAGACAACCCTTAGAAAAATGGACAAAAGTGGCCGGGCGCGGTGGCTCACGCCTGTAATCCCAGCACTTTGGGAGGCCGAGGCGGGTGGATCATGAGGTCAAGAGATCGAGACCATCCTGGTCAACATGGTGAAACCGCATCTCTACTAAAAATACAAAAATTAGCTGGGTATGGTGGCACGTGCCTGTAGTCCCAGCTACTCGGGAGGCTGAGGCAGGAGAATTGCTTGAACCCAGGAGGCGGAGGTTGTGGTGAGCCGAGATCGCGCCATTGCACTCCAGCCTGGGTAACAAGAGCGAAACTCCGTCTCAAAAAAAAAAAAATAAAGAAAAATGGACAAAAGTCTCAAACAGGTACTTCATAAAAAAGAATATCCAAATGCCCACTAAACAATTCAAAAGGTCCTTATACTTCATTAGTTACCAGAGAAATATAAATTAAAATCACAATGTGATACCACCACATATCCATCAGAAAGGCAAAATTTTTTTTAACCTGTGGTTTGTTGTACATGTTGGTTACATGAATATTTTGTTTTATGAAAATTTACTGAGCTATACAATTACAAATCAAGCACTTTTGTTTGTATGCTATACTTCCATAGTCTGCTTAAAAAAGAAAGCCTTTCAATATACATATATTTTTTTGAGGCAGGGTCTTACTCTGTCGCCCAGGCTGGAGTACAGTGGCATACTTACAGTTCACTAAAGCGTCAACCTCCCGGTAAAGCTAAAGCCTCACTAAAGGTTCACTAATGCCTCAACCTCAAGTGATCCTCCCACCTCAGCCTCTCTAGTAGCTGGAACTACAGGTGTGCACCACCACATCCTGCTAATTTTTGTATATTTTGTAGAGGTGGGGTTTTGTCATGTTACCCAGGCTGGTCTTGAACTCCTGGGCTCAACTGAGACTCCTGCCTTGGCCTTCCAAAGTGCTGAGATTACAGGAATGAATCACTGCACGTGGCCAACATTTTTGAATGTCATCTTTTTGTTGTTATTGTCCCCAAAGATTTTTTAGAGAATAAAAACAAAATATAATGTGAAATTTTATGAAGCACCATCCAGAGTCTCGAGGTATAAAGGAATATCCTCAACTATATTTCCATTTCCTATAATCCTAAATCTTCTAAATTAAAATAACTAATTACAGGCTGGGTGCAGTGGCTCATGGATGTAATCCCAGCACTTAGGGAGGCTAAGGCAGGCGGATCACCTGTGGTCAGGAATTTGAGACTAGCCTGGCCAATACAGTGAAATCCCATCTCTACTAAAAATACAAAAATTAGCTGGGCATGGTGTCATGTGCCTGTAGTCCCAGCTACTTGGGAGGCTGAGGCAGGAGAATTGCTTGAACCCAGGAGGCGGAGGTTGCAGTGAGCCAAGATCACGCCATTGCACTCCAGCCTGGGTAATGAGCGAAACTCCGTCTCAAAAAAAAAAAAAAAAAAAAAAAGAAACAAATGTGGTAAAACAAAGTTTCATAATTCAGTATTATAGACTATAACTTTATAACATATATATGCTATATATCACATTGCCTGGCAAAATCAAGCTGTTTTACCACTCACCATTACATGTGCTACAATTATTCAATATTTTAAAACACATTGCAGTTAGAAACCATTTTTCTTTAATTTTACTTACTCAGTGTATTGTGGTCTGTGTGAATACCTTGTATAACAGATGTTCTGAATAACAATTCAACATCAGAACCTATTTTCATTAGCTGTTAAGAAAACCAAACAAATAGATTAAGTCCTTTGGGTGTTTCATACGAATGAACTGTTTTTGAAAATGATGGTTTTACTATAATTTCTCTTCAGGTAATACAGTAGTTTCTCCTTATCTACAGTTTCCATTACCTGTCGTCAACTATAGTCTGAAAATATTAAATAGAAAATTCCCCAAATAAATAATGTATAAGTTTTTAATCACACGTCACTCTGAGTAGCATGATGAAATCTCATGCCATCTGCTCCAGCCTGTCCGGGATGTGAATCATTTGCTTGTCTGGCATATCCATGTTGTATACACTGTCCACCTGTGGTCATTTAGTAGCCATCTCAGTTATCCAGATTGACTGTTGTCACACTGCAGTGCTTATATTCAAGTAACTCTTATTTTACTTAATAATGGCTCCAAACCATAAGAGTACTATGGCTAATTTATAACTTAAACTTTATCATAGGTATGCATATATAATAAAATGTAGGATTTGGTACTATCAGAGATTTGAGGCATCCACTGAGGATTTTAGAATTTATCCTCTAAGGATAAAGGGGGACTACTGTACTGCTTTTAACTTTTTTTTTGTTTGTTTTTTAAAGTTTTTTAGTTTTTTTTTTAATTGCATTTTAGGTTTTGGGGTACATGTGAAGAACATGCAAGATTGTTGCATAGGTACACACATGGCAGTGTGATTTGCTGCCTTCCTCCCCATCACCTATATCTGGCATTTCTTCCCATGCTATCTCTCTCCAAATCCCCACCCCCTGCTGTCCCTCCCCTTTCTCCCCCCGACAGACCCCAGTGTGTGATGCTCCCCTCCCTGTGTCCATGTGTTCTCATTGTTCAACACCTGACTATGAGTGAGAACATGTGGTGTTTGATTTTCTGTTCTTGTGTCAGTTTTCTGAGAATGATGGTTTCCAGGTTCATCCATGTCCCTACAAAGGACACGAACTCATTTTCCCAGACCCCAATTTACAAATTTTTAATCATAATTTCAAAATTAAAAAAGAATTACCATATTATTAATCACTTTACTGAATAACAAACAGTACAAACTTCTTCATATACCTTTAACCTCCCTTCAAGTCATGACTTGATTATACTGTCATCTTTATGTCTGCCGTGAATAAAAATTACATATTCCCTATTTGCCCTATCATATGTTTCAGCAAAATCTTTCCCATTTTGTTTATTTTATAAAGAGGGAATACTTAGGCTGTCTCATAAGCTTCATTATTACAGGTATTTACTATTTCAAAAATAGCATTTTTCTCCACTAAATATAAATGCATTTTTTATCATTTTTTTTCATCTGGAAATTATATTAAACATGGAAGAATTTCTCCAGTTTGTACCTTCCTTTTTACCAAATCAATTCTTGTAACCATAACTACCTTGCAAATTATTTTCCATTTTTTGGTTTTCTTCCTAAGGGTCCTTTCCTTACCTTTATACAGTTAGGAAGCTGAGGACAGAGATAATGTATATATTCCAGAACACATAATATACAGGAAAAGAAAAATTGTGCATTTTTTTCAATCAACTTTTACTAGGAGTATTAGAGAGCTGAGAGAGTAGTGTCTGTACAGTGTCTTCAACTAGAGCAAGTGACCAAAATGCAAATACAGAAAGCAAAGAACAGTTCATACTCATTTTATGAACAGTTTATGTCATTGCCAAGACGGGATTAAAAATAAATAACTGCTTAGTTCAGCTAAAAGGGTAGAAGTTCCTTCTGTAATTCTGAGTTACTACAACACTCATTCTCTTTTGTTTCAGTCACTTGCTCTAGGTGAAGATAGAATTTCCGTGGGTTTCCGGGTTTATTCAGCTGCTCTGGCTTTGACCATGGCTATTTCCATGTTCTGCTCATGGGGCACCTTGCTGTATTTTGGGTGCTGGCAGATGACCCTGAGGAGGTGAGCCACACCAAATAAGTGAAGGTTATCTACAGTTGTGATGGCCTTAGCTATCAAGTAATGTTTTTTATTTCATGTAACCTATCTTCATCATTTCCTCTTTGTCAAAAAAATCGTGTAAGTTTCACTGTAACTGAAAAAATTACTGTACCTCTTCTATTTTCTTAGGAGAAGTTTCACTTTTATTATTTTTGAATTCTTCATTTATCTTTCTTCTGGCTGCTACAAAAAGAAAAATACATATAGTTACTTGCTTTTGTAATCTATAATTCCTATCTCAATAATTTACATGTCATTAATAATGAATGGCTACTTCTCTAGTATAGAAAATAGTTTTGCCCTCATGAAGAACAAAGCATAAGAATAAGAAATTTGCTAGGCGCGGTGGCTCACGCCTGTAATCCCAGCACTTTGGGAGGCCGAGGTCAAGAGATCAAGATCATCCTGGCCAACATGGTGAAAACCCGTCTCTACTAAAAAATACAAAAATTAGCTGGGTGTGGTGGCGTGCATCTGTAGTCCCAGCTACTCGGGAGGCTGAGGCAGAATTGCTTGAACCCGGGAGGCAGAGGTTGCAGTGAGCTGAGATCATGCCACTGCACTCCAGCCTGGTGCCTGGTGACACAGCAAGACTCTATCTCAAAAGAAAAAAAACAAAAAGAATAAGAAGTTATTAATGAAGTCTCTTGAAGAGCTTTTGACAGGCTGACAAATTTGTAAGTAAACCTACTACAAACCTTTGGCACCCTAATACTTTTTCTTCCACTTATTTTTACTCTCAAATTCATTTGTATACCTATAGCTACTGAATTCTAATAAATGTAATTTAATGTTTTATTTTTACAAATCTAACGATTTTTATTAAAATGCTTTCTTTAAGATGGTAAAATTCAATAATAGAAGTATGTTAAACTATATACACACACAAAGACTGGCAGCAAACAGGATATATGTGTATATATATAAAATTTTAAGTGTCTTGGCTGACATATAAAGTGAGTGAAAAATAAAACTTTTGTTCACATATACCTCTGAGAGTTTGGTATCATCAGAGTAGCATACTTTGGTAGAATCTCAGTGGCCTTATTGTGCTGCTGTGAGCATTTGATGGAACAATCCATATAGAGTGTTTAGCAATTATGCAACAAATCGTTAGCTGTCCTTATAACTATTCCACTTTAAAAATATAAAGCAACAAAAATATTCCATGTTGATAATTACCATATTCTATGTTGATAATTACCATAAAAACTTTCTTCTATGTTGTGTGTGTATATATACATACATATGCTTTATATATATATATATATTTTTTTTTTTTTTTTTTTCAGATGGAGTCTTGCTTTGTTGCCTAGGCTGGAGTGCAGTGGCACGATCTCAGCTCACTGCAACCTCTGCCCCTGGGTTCAAGCAATTCTCCTGCATCAGCCTCCCAAGTAGCTGGGATTACAGGTGGGTGCCATCATGCCTGGTGAATTTTTGTATTTTTGGTAGAGGGAGGATTTCGCCATATTAGCCAGGCTGGTCTCTAACTCCTGATCTCAAGCGATCTGCTTGCCTTGGCCTCCCAAAGTGCTGGAAGTACAGGTGTGAGCCACCGTGCCTAGCCTATGTTGCATATATTTCAATACATAAGGTGGTTTAGAGTTTGGAGTTTTGTTTTTTGATTTTTTTTTAGACGGAGTCTTGCTCTGTTGCCCAGGCTCGAATGCAGTGGCATGATCTCAGCTCACTGAAGCCTCCGCCTCCCGGGTTCAAGTGATTCTCCTGCCTCAGCCTCCTGAGTAGCTGGGACTACAGGCATGCACTACCATGCCTGGCTAATTTTTGTATTTTTAGTAGAGATGGGGTTTCACCATGTTGGTCAGGCTGGTCTCGAATTCCTGACCTTGTGATCCCCCCACCTTGGCCTCCCAAAGTGCTAGGATTACAGGCATGAGCCACCACGGCCAGCCTAGAGTTTGAACTTTTGAATCAGATGGCTTAGGCTAAATCCCAGGTCCACCTCTTACTAAGTACGACATGGGACAAATATTTTCACATTTTGTCACTTTTCTCATTTGCAAAAACAGTAATTATAATAGTAACCATCTCACAGAAATGTTATAAGAATTAAATCAGGAATTCAAGTAAAGTACACATAATATAATACATATATCTTAATCATTCAGAAATTATTTTTGATGAGTTATAAAAACTTAAATCCTTGGAAAACAGTGGAAACACTTTTCCTAGGTACACTCTCAAGGAGGTTTAGAAATGTATGAGGAGTGGGCCAGATGCAGTGGCTCACACTTGTACACTTTGGGAGGCCGAGGTGGGCAGATCACTTGAGGTCAGGACTTCCAGACCAGCCTGACCAACATGGAGAAATCCTGTATTTACTAAAAATACAAAACTAGCTGGGCGTGGTGGCACATGCCTGTAGTTCCAGCAACTAGGGAGGATGAGGCAGGAGAATTGCTTGAATCTGGGAGGCAGAGGTTGTAGTGAGCTGAGATGGTACCGTTGCATTCCGGCCTGAGAAAGAAGAGTGAAACTTTGTCTCAAAAATAAACAAATAAATAAAAAATAAATAAAAAATACAAACGTATGAGGAGTGGAATTGAACAGGACTAACACAGAACCTAAATTTCAGAGCCTGTGACTTCCAGATAAGATAGAAATTACCTAAAACAGTGAGATACTGAATCTGAAATCATTTGGGATGGCTTCTCTTTCACAGCTGCTCTTTTAGACTGACATAAGACAGAATAACATGGTAATATATAGTCCTAGAGAGTGTGAAAATTTGATTATGTAAGCAGAAACTTCAATGGCTTGAATATAAGGCAAGCAATGGTAAACACTGAAATTCTGGTCCCTTGCCTTTTTTTAACTGACTCTTTATGAAGTAAAAATTTTTCTTTAAGTAGATATTCTTCAAATAAGTGTAATATGGCTGGGCATGGCAGCTCACGCCTGTAATCCCACTACTTTGGGAAGCCGAGGTGGGTGGATCATGAGGTCAGAAGATCGAGACCATCTTGGCTAACATGGTGAAACCCCATCTCTTCTAAAAATACTCTACTCTGTAAAAACCCCGTCTCTATGAAAAATTAGATGAGCATGGTGGCAGGCGTCTGTAGTCCCAGCTACTTAGGAGGCCGAGGCAGGAGAATCACTTGAACCTGGGAGGTGAAGGTTGTGGTGAGCAGAGATCATGCCACTGCCCTCCAGCCTGGGAGACAGAGCAAGACTCTGTCTCTAAAAAAGAAAAAAAAAGTGTAATATAAGCTAATCTTTATATTAGGGAAATATATTAGGGATATTAGGGAAATAATATATTAGGGATATTAGGGAAAGGTAGTGAAGGTCATTTCCTAAGATGTGTCTTAACCACACAGAGCTTCTCAGAGAGATTAGTAGTCATCTAAAAAGTAGACTGGCTCCAAAGAGGTAAAGAACATACCTTCTAATGCTCTGGCATCATTTTTAAAAACTTGTTGTCTGGTCCTGTGCAATGTTTTAAAGAGCTGTAAAACCTATTAAGAAAATCAGGATTCAAGTCCGGGCATAGTGGCTCATGCCTGTAATCCTAGCACTTTGAGAGGCTGAGGTAGCAGGATTGCTTGAGTCCATGAGTTTGAAACAAGCTTGGATGATATGAAACCCCATCTCCACAAAAAAAAAAAAAAAATTTTTTTTTTTTTTTTGAGATGAGTCTCACTCTGCTGCCCAGGCTGGCCATGATCTCAGCTCACTGCAACCTTTGCCTTCCCAGTTCAAGCAATTCTCCCTCCTCAGCCTCTTGAGTAGCTAGGATTACAGGCGCATGCCACCACACCTGACTAATTTTTTGTATCTTTATTAGACATGGGGCTTCACCGTGTTGGTCAGACTGGTCTCGAACTCCAGACCTCAGGCAATCTGCCTGCCTTGGCTTCCCAAAGTGCTGGAATTATAGGCATGAGCCATCATGCTCGGCCCTTTTAATTGCTATTTCATAAAAGACAAGTGAAATGTTGAGACTTATGAATATTCTGAGTCCGTATTTAAAAAAAAAGAGAGAGAAAAGAGCCTGGCATTTGGTAAAAGACAGATTGTGAAGAGGCTTTAGTGATAGGCTGAGGTCACTTCACAGTTCTCAAGTCCAAAAAGGTACTCCATATTGTTCTCCAATGTTGCTCTTCTCCACTATTCTCTATTTTAGTTATTGGAGGCCACCAAGCTTCTGAAGCCAGAAATCTGTAGGTCATCCTTTTGATCTATCTTACTCTTTTTGTGGAAACTTAAGGAATGTCTCTACAATCTTTCTTATATCCTCTATCAACAAAACTACTTACA
>PVKV010031569.1:0-20849 GCA_004027835.1 Alouatta palliata | reverse complement strand
GCCGGGTTTTGGTATCAGGATGATGTTGGTCTCATAAAATGATTTGGGAAGGATTCCCTCTTTCTGGATTGTTTGGAATAGTTTCAGAAGGAATGGTACCAGCTCCTCTTTGTATGTCTGGTAGAATTCAGCTGTGAACCCATCTGGACCTGGGCTTTTTTTGGGTGGTAGGCTCTTAATTGCTGCCTCAATATTTAATAATAAAAATGAAAAAATATAAAATGTGCTTTTATTTCAAAGAAGTAAAAAGAGACAAACTAAGACTTAAGAAGTTGGGGGGATACATAAACATAATTTTTTTTCTTTTTTGAGATGGAGTTTTGCTCTCGTTGCCCAGGCTGGAGTGCAATGGTGCTATCTCACCTCACTGCAGCCTCTGCCTCCCAGTTTCAAGTGATTCTCCTGCCTCAGCCTTCTGAGTAGCTGGGATTACAGGCATACGCCACAACACCTGGCTAATTTTGCCTTTTTAGTAGAGATGGATTTCTCCATTTTGGTCAGGCTGGTCTCGAACTCCCAAACTCAGGAGATCCATCTGCCTTGGCCTCCCAAAGTGCTGGAATTCCAGGCTTGAACCACTATGCCTGGCCATATAAACATGATTAAAAAATAATAATAATGATATATAAAAAGTAGATAAATTTAAAAATCTTGTTGTTTTAAAGCACAGTAAAGTGGCTTTTAGGAAAATCTCATTTAAAAAGGACTCTTTTCAGAATGGGAAAAGGAATAAAAACTCTATTATGATTAAGATTTTAGATATATAATAAACTATGATATACAAGTCAGATTTTAAAACATGAAAACTTATATGAACTACATTTTCTAGAATAATTTTTAATAGATGATTAAAATTGGTTGAAGAAAGAAAACAATTTCTAGTTAAGAATAAGTGAAAAACTTTGTCTATTATTTCCAAGAAACGTACCAGATTCAGATGTTGTCATAGTCTATTTCCACCAAATTCTTTGGAAATACATAATTTCCACAATATTTAGATTATGTAGATAATAGAAAAATATAAAGGACATTCCTAGTTTATTTTGTAAGGCTGGCATAACCCTATTATTAATACCTAACCAAGACCATGAACAAAAATGATAACTCTAGAAGACACTATTGTTGCCCATTTATATCTCCAAAATATTAGCTGCCAAGTACATGTTTAACAAGAAGTGGATTCAAGCTATTTAAGAGGGAAGAAAACTTTACTCAGGTGAATAGAAGACCAACCAACTGGATAATATTACTGGATCAAACCCTTAATGGTTGAAAGATGTCGTTCTCTCCAAAATCATCTGGATCTTTAATAAACTCAAAAAACATCCATAGGAATAATTTAGAGTGGGTAGATGTTTAACAATCAGTTCTCTAGGAGAAAATAAAACACTGGCTTATAGCATTTGTTGATTACTGTTGTGTAAATATTCCTACCATGACTAATTTCAAGCTCTCAATGTGAGATCAATGAGGAATGAGGACAGTGGGGTGAAAAGATACATGGTAACATGCCGTTATACAGCACGTCCGCCACAGACAGACCAGACATAAGTAACCTCAAAAACATAGATGATAGTAAAATGCCGTTAAATGATTAGGAAATACTTTTGTCAATGTTTTTAAATAAATTATTTAATTTTAAGTTACGTATTTAATTTTTAATGATGGTTGTGTTTAACAAATGGCTCGCAAAATTTCTGAAAACTTAATAACCAGCTCTTGGCCTGGCATGATGGCTCACATCTATAATCCCAGCACTTTGGAAGGCTGAGGCGGGAGGATTGCTTGAGTCAGGAGTTTGAGAATAGCCTGGGCAATATAGTAAGACCTCATCTCTACAAAAAATTAAAAAAAAAAATTAGCCAAGCGTGATGACATATGCCTGTAGTTCCAGCTACTCAGGAGACTGAGGTGGGAGGATGGTTTGAGCTGGGAGGCCAAGGTTGCAGTGAACTGAGATCATACCATTGCACTCCAGCCTGGGCAGCAGAGCAAGACCTTGCCTCAAAAAAATAAAAATAAAAGTAATCAGCTCTCATGAATCACTATGAGAGAGCTCCAACATACCGCTGAGAGGAACCATGACAAGTTTCTTCTAGAAGAGTGACTAGAAAAAAATGAGGCTTTAAAAAGATTAATATGATAAAATATCCCAATCATTTAGCTGACATTTCATTAGTGATAAAGCTGGCATAAATATATACATGATTGTTTTTCTTCATAAAATTACATTCACTGTGGTCAAAAAGGCAGAAAATAACAAGTGTTGGCAAGGATGTGGAGAAAAGGGAGCCCTCCTACCCTGTTGGTGGAAATGTAAGATGGTGCGGTCACTTTGGAAAACAGTATGACAATGTCATAAAAAGTTCAATGTAAATTTATGGTAAAACCCAGTAGTTTTACTTTTAGGTATTTATCTAAGAGAAAGGAAATATATATCTACCCAAATTCTTGCCCACAAATGCTCATGACAGCATTATTTATAATAGCCCCAAAGTAGAAACAACCCAAATGTCTGCCTGCTGACGAATGGATAAACAAAGAATGATAGACCCACACAATGAAATATTTTATTTCACAATAAAAAGAAACTTGCTACAACATGCTCAAAAACATGTTAAGTGAAAAAAGCCATGCAGAAAAAGCACATATTATGTGATTCCATTTATTTAAAAATTTAGGAAAAGGCAAATCAACAGTGACATAAAGTAGGTTACTGGAGTGGGAACAAGGGCTAACAATGGGAACAAAGATTGAATGAAAATGAGCTGCATGAAACTGATCTTATTTGGGTGATTAAAATGTTCTAAAACTGAATTTTTATGATAGTGGCACAACTTAGTGAATTTACTAAAAAAAATTTACTTATAGACTTAGAATGGTTAAATTTTATGATATGTGAATTATACTTCCATAATGATGTTAAAAATTATACCCAGCTAAATTTCTTTTCTTTTTTCTTTTTTTTTTTTTTTTGAGACAGAGTCTCGCTGTGTCGCCCAGGCTGGGGTGCAGTGGTACGATTTCCGCTCACCGCAATCTCTGCCTCCCAGATTCAAGTGATTTTCATGCCTCAGCCTCCCAAGTAGCAGGGATTACAGGCACGTGCCAACACGCCCAGCTAATTTTTGTATTTTTAGTAGAGACAGGGTTTCACCATGTTGGCCAGGCTGGTCTTGAACTCTTGACTTCGTGATCTGCCCACCTTGGCCTCCCAAAGTGCTGGGATTACAGGTGTGAGCCACCACGCCCAGCCAGCTAAATTTCATTCATTAATTTTTGGTCGTCTTCATTTACAAAAGAGGCAAATGATGCAAAGAGATTGAGCAACTTGCTTACAGTTAAAACTTTTTTAAAAACATGATAATTAATATTTCCAAATGTAGTTTCTGTTTGCCTATCTTCCCTGGATTCAACACTAAGTGACATCTGCCTGAATCTCATTTTACTCACTATTTTAATGAATCTACTTTCCACTGCCCCCTGTACTTCCTTATCTGTCTTCACTGTGTGTGGTCGCTCATTTGATTACTTTCCTGCTGGGATTACTAGGTCTAAAAACAGCAAGTGAAAACCTACACTTTGATTCATTCCCCTGTTCACTCATTCATTCAGATAGTCAACAAATATTTATTGAGTACCTACTACGTGCCAGACACTATTCTAGGCACTAGGGATATAGCAGTAAACAAAAGTAGATTTAATAGTCTTAAGAGGTAGACTCCAGCCACGGGCCTGTGTTGGATGGTTGGTTGGTTTTATGTTCGTTTATTTTTTCAGAAAGAAAAGCCCCATGAAAGATTCATGACAGAGGACTTACATGCTATAAAAAATAAGCACTTTCCCTATCCATTAAGATTGTATAAAGATCCCAAGAACACAAGGGATGAATCAGAGCTGTTGAATTATGATCTCTGTGAAAGCCCTGCACCTGTCCTCCTCAGGAGAAGTCCAGGAAAGCCAAGAATTAATGGGAAGAAGCTTTATTACTGGAATCTGCTTAGAGTTAACTAGGTCAAGCTTTTCCTTATTCAGATGAAATGCCATTTTGAGATAGAGATTATATTCTCGTTGAAAAATATAAAGAGTTATATTTTTGCCTCCAGAGTATGTGGCTTGAATATATTATATCCGTTATGCTGGTCTGTCAGAGCTGATTCTCAGAAACTCACCTCACACAGATATTAGTCCCTGTCCTGCCACATTCCCTCAAACAGAATTCCAGTGAGCTTGTTCATTTCTATCCCAAGATGGCTCCAGCTTCTACTTCCTGCTAAGAACATCCAATACTACAGGAGGCCAGGAATCTAACCATTCTCCCTCTAAAGCATTCATATCTACCTTTTGCAAAATAAAAATAATCCTTAATCATCTGGCTTATCCTGTTCTTTAGAAAAAACTACAGCTCAACCATTAGAATCACAATAAACCCCCAAAAGCAAATGATTGCATTTTTCTGATTCAAAAAAGGATCTTAACTTAGGTACTGTGAAGTGGAATCATAACCCTGGAATGTGGTAGGTTGGCAAAGGCTAATCCAAGACCCTTGTTATCCAATCTTCCTTTCTGGCTCTAGCAGTAACTGTATATAAGCAACAATGATCATACAAAACAAAGTGGCCCAGGATTTTTTTCTCACCCAGCTTCCAGCAGAGTAATTGAATTCAAAAGAATCCTATAGCACAAGGATTTGGGTCCAACATTAGAAGGCCCTTTGAGTTACCAAGTTTAAAATCATAGGTAAAATTCCTCCTTATCCAGACTTCCCTTATATCCCCTGGGATATATATGCCTTACTAATATACCAAGAACTATGAATATACCAAGATTCCTATATAAAAACTAAGCTTTAAAACTTTAAAACCACCTTAAAACTTTAAAACCATCTTAAAACTTGATATCCACCAAGTATACACTATCCTAATCAATATTATTTAGATACTTGCTGTATTAACATGGCCCCTGAACAAAGCTTCATTTATTGGCAGTATGGACCGGGAAAACTGCTTTTTTTTTTTTTTTGAGACAATCTCACTTTGTCACCCAGTGCACCAGTGGTGCACTCTTGGCTCACTGCAACCTCCACTTCCCAGGTTCAAGCGATTCTTATGGCTCAGCCTCCCACGTAGCTGGGACTACAGGTGCATGCCACCACGCCTGGCTAATTTTTGTATTTTTAGTAGAAATGGGGTTTCACCATGTTGGCCAGGTTGGTCTCGAACTCCTTATCTCAAGCAATCCACCTGCCTTGGCCTCCCAAAGTTCTGAGATTATGGATGTGAGCCACTGCGCCTGGCCTGGAAAACTGTTTTTCTTCAGGAAATTTGTGATATACATCTAATGCAGTGCTTGGAAAGAAATTTGTGCTGTATCCTGATCAGGGTGTTTGTTACACAGCTCTATATATTTGTTAAAATTATAAAATAAAGAAAAAACAAAATATCAATGTTGCTGTATGTTAAAAAATAAAATAAACAAAAATAAAATCTATCAAGAAAAAGCTTCAAGAAGCTTCAATGCTTCTCTTAGAGGGGCTGTGGGGCAGAAGTGTTGAAACATCAGAAGGAGAGTCTGACCAAGTTATACCTATACAAGAATAGGCTTACACACACCAGTAAAACTGTAGATTTTTTTCTAATTTATGTGAGCAGAAACTAGTGGAATATGTGTGGAAATGGATTCTTAAGTGCTAAACTGAGAAAGAAGAAAGGAATATAGCTCCTTTGAGTCAAACATTAACGTGAGTTCATCTACCAGAAAGTCTGGTAAGTGTGCTGTTCTGGTAGGAGGGACTGGTTGTGACCATTTGTTCAGTTGGTTGGCTGGTACCAGGACTCAGTAGTGGCCTACACTAAAGGAAGTCGAACTGTTAGAATTTGTATAGTGTGGATGAAGAAATATAGACGCTTAGGGACAGGAGTATTAGAATGGATTTGTGAGGGCGATCTGCTCACTCAACCCTGTAGCATATCAGTCCTAATTATGTTCCAGGACAGTCCTAGTACCAAAGCCTTACAAAATATATTAGTGGGAAAGCACACATCACTAGAAAGCAAGATGGCAACTATACTTTGTAATCTGGGGAAGAAGGTAGAAATGTGCTCCATGATACACTCCCTTCAGAATTGAGAGGATATTGCAGAGGCATATACCAAGAGGCAAGGTGGGCAGAGTTATATGCAGGGCCAGATCAGTAATCAGAATGGTTTGACCTGCAAAGATCTTTAGCTTCAGCTTTAATACATGGACAATACACTAAAGTTTTACTTGATCTGTGTATTATAATTGAAAATCCTAAGTCTGGCAAATGGAAGTGTGGCTTGAGGGACCACAGTCTCATAGTCTCTTACTTTCCAGAACCGACTTGGTTGATAGACCTAAAGCCCCTTGCATGAAATGGAGGCTGGGGATCCTTGAGGTCAAGTTTTTTGAAACAGCATCACAAGGCTTCCTTTTAGCATTCCCAAAGTAATCTGTGGTAATTCACTAGGGTAAATGTACAATGGGGAAACTAAAATAATTAGATGTTTTAGGGATTATTGGAATTGTCTCTGAGCGACAGTTAACTCTAGGGACATATAATACCACTACAATCCAACTATCAGAAGAAAATGCAACAATCAGAAGAAAAGCTTAAGAGGATTGGGTGATAAATGGAATATTAGAAGAAAACTATCTCAGAGTGTTCATTCTGGGTCCAAGCATTCATCCTGTATTTATTTTCCAAGTTCCTGTACGTACAATTAGAGAAGATCTTACTCAGCAAGTGGCAGAATTCCTACACTGGCTTCCTGACAATACTGTGTCATAACCTAGTATTCAGGGACCTTGATCATTTCACCATTTCATAGGACATCCACCATGGCCATGTAATTGATGGCAACCAGTCAATGAATCTGCTGAGCATAAATTAGCAAATATACAAGATTCCTTTGTAAGACACATATGTGACTAAGGATAAGAGAAAAATTCCACAGAAGTTCTAGTTCTACTAACTCACTGATGTTTCTGGGGGTCTAGAGATCTGGGGTATATTGAGATATCCCTTTCAAATTGTGAAAGGCAATTTGCTGTACCTTCTTGCATCCAGTTCTAGGAAGAAAGAGGCACAAATATTTGGTGGGCTTTCAGTATTACACAGGCAAATTAACTGGCATTATTCCTTCCTCCTTGTTGGTAAACCATAGGCTTTATATTTAAGAAAGGTCCCAAACAAAAGAACGTTCTTTTGCCATTTCAGTTTAAAGAACAAACGTTTCTTGCCACTTAGCCCTTGTGACTGCAGAGTGTCTGTGGTAAGTCAGGATACTATGCTGATCCTATGAAACTCTTCAATAAGATAATCATAGTACAGACCCCACACTTGAGGGCAAAGTTGTACCTCTTTGGCAAATATCTATTTTCCTTGAGAAACATTACCTTGTGTTTGTTATTTGGTACTGGTAGAGACTGAGGATCTAGACATAGGAAATCAGCTGATTATGTATGAGACCTGAGCCGCCTATCTGAATTAGATGCAACTTGTCTGACCTATTTGAAAATTTGGATGTGCATAGCAGCTCTCCATAATCAAGTTGAAGTGGCATGTACAAGAACAGACTCAAGCAACTGCTAAAGGCACAAGAAAGTTTCATGAACAAGTGGCTCAAACTCTCCTACCAATCTTGCTGTGATGCCACCTCTCCTTAGACCCACATACACAGCTTCATGGGCATAAGGCCAGTTGCCTCGCCAGGAGCTCGGACACGCCCATTCCTCCCAGCGTCTGGGAATTACGTCGCCACTCGGTGATCAACATGTAACTCCTCCACATAGCCTCCCCAACACCCACCCCTGAAGCAAACTCCGCACCTGACACCTAGCCCGCCACTGAAAACCCCCGCCCAAAAATTTTCAAAAAGCCCCAACAAACCTTGCCCAATAGCACTTTCCTGCCCAATAGCACTTTCTTGCCTGATAGCACTCCCTTGCCCGATAAGCACTTTGCCCCATCAAGGTCATTTTTCTCCAAGGCGGCCCACTCACCAAGAATCCCGCCTGCCCACTAGTAGCAGCTTGCCTCCTCCACGTCCTGTGTTCCAATATCCAATCAAGTGCCTTATGCTTTGTCTCCTCAGTTCCCAATTAAACGCCTTCACTCCCTATAAAACCCCTTGCCCTAAAAAGTTAGGCGCGACTTCTCTGGCCCCCTCCTGGACCATAGAACCTCGCCCGGTAGCTAAACAAATTGGTTTTTCATTTTCTTATACTGGTCTCAGTTTCCTCATTTTAAACTCGGCAATAACCCTTACAATGGGGATTTCTCTATGAACAGGAAAGAAGAGATCTGAGGCTGATTTGCTGATGATTATTCATAATACGCTGTCACATGTAAACTGATGCAGCATTGGAGCGCACCTCACCGTCAGCCACAAGAAACAAGTGGGAGGATAAATCCCCCCAATGAGCAGACTTTGAGTGGTACCTCAGATTATATACTTTGCCTAGAAGGAAAGGTAATCACAGTGCAATTCAATGAAGTGCTGAAAGTTTGGGTTAGATGATGAGGAAATTGAAAGTAACAAGACTGAAGGATGATGACAAGGAGGTTTAGGGTGCAGATATGCATTATAAATGTGGATGGACTTCTCAGAATGGGTTCATGATATCAGGATACTTGTGCCCCATGTAAATGTTCACCAAAGGGCTCCCACTGCAGAAGACACCCTCTCAATAATCAGATGGCAAGAGACCAGTACTTCACATGTCAGTTTTCCTGTCTCCCCACTCTATTGTTTCTCAACAAGTTCAAAAACAAAGTGGCCATGGTGACAAAGATGGAGGTTATGCATGGGCTCAAACCCAATGAAGTTCCCCTTACCACACAGATCTGGCGGCCACCACTACTGAATGCTTGAAATGCCAGCCGTGTGAGCCCTCCATTCAGCTCTAAACCTGAGGGATGAGGGTGGCACAGCTGACCTCCTGTTGGCTGATCATAGTGAACCCCTTTCCTCATGGACCTGTAGCAGTTTTTCTCCCTGGAATGGACATTTGTTCTGGATGTAGGTTTGGCTCCCTTGCTATGCTTCCCTTAGTAATACTATCTGTGGACTTACTGAAAGCTTAATTCACCTGCATTAGTCTATATAACACTGCCTCTGGCCAAGGATGCTACAGGGTAAGGCATTTCCCACAGGATTCATTGGTCATACCATAACCCCGGAGCAGCTGGCCTTATAGAGCAGAGCAATAGTCTATCACACACTCTGTTTTAGAGCCAGCTGGAAGGCATTTTATGAGGCAAGGGTACTGGTAGAGAGAAAATGGTATATGCTCTGAATCAATAACCAATATATGGTGTTGTTTTGCCCAAGAACAGGTCACATGGGTTCAGGAATCAAAGGGAAGAAGCAGGAGTGAAAGCTCTCATACCACCAGAAGTACTAGATTTAGTATATTATAACTCTAGCCTTTTAACCAGTTGCAAACACAAGGACTGTTGCCAATATTCATATTTTCCTGTTTATGTGGTAGTGCATGTTCATACCTTAACCCATTTCTTTTTTCCCCTCTCCCTGTTGCTTATTAATTTATACAGGCTACATTGGTAGTGATTACCTTTAGAGCTTAGTCTATAAATAACATGTAGGTACTTTTATAAAACTACTGCCAAATGTCTTCTTTCTCTTATTTAAGTGTCCACGCAATAAATTCTTCCTGGAATTCAGTTCCAAAAATAAGTCTGCATTTACAGATGAACTTACACTCACCCCCTTACTGACTGATGAAATTTGTACGAATCCAGCTTATTCCTCTTTTGACTTGGTTGTCTGGAAGCTCAGAACTTTCTGTAAGCTCTATTGTGTGATTCATTCAACACAGGTTTCCAGGACGCTAGTTGCTTTCTTCATTTATTCTAAATGGTTTCTGATCAGCGGTTTTCAATCTAACTTTTCCTTACGCTGGGTTTATGTACATTTAATAGTGCATGTCACTTCAATTCCTTTTCGTATGTACTTAAGTGAATATAGAAGTAAATAAATAAACTGGGCCTTTAGTGAAGTAGTCTGTGACTTCCCCTTAGCAACTCACCTGCTCATTCAACCAGTATTTATTGAGTACTTAACATGTACACACAGGCCCATACCTCCCATCCCTGTGCGTGTCTTCATGCCCTTGACCATTGCTATGATTTCATGTTAGATGTCCCATTGTCAACCTCATGAGCAATGCCATAGGGTAATGTATTGCTGCTCTTATTTAGACTGTCTTCCAGGGCCTATTTCTGGAAGAGTCTATTTCCTCACTCCCATCCTCTAAAGTCTGCTTTCCACTAACGAGTGCCTCTAAATCCAAATCCACCCTTAGATAACATCTTGTCATTTCTGAATTATACAATAACGTTTATACTTTCATATTTTAGATAAACTGCAACCTCACGGCTTTTAGAAGCTACCCCAAAACCAAAATGGCCTCATCCTGAGAGCCAAAGTCTTTCTTTGTTTTGAAATAAAGAAGTGAACTACATGGGTCTGGGTGGGGGTAATGTTTTCAGTGAACACAAACATTGTATTTCTGGAAAGTTGTGTTCTTTACTGGCAACAATGAAGTGGCCATGGTGACAAAGACGGAAGTTTCACCATTTCAGTTATAAGTCAGCCTCTCCAGAATTGGACTGGTAAAAATAAATGGATTGGACTGGACACAGTCTACTCAGCTTTTCTCTTTTCTATTGTTTAGGAATCACGTTTGTCTAATATGGGTACAATTCCCCATAAGTGCTTGGATTATTTTCCTTTTTTCCCCCCAAACTGATTTTTCCTTCTTCCTGCCTTCTTGTTCTTCCCAAGCGTGTGTATTTATTCTTTCATTCATTCGACATGTTCATAAGTACCTGCTATATGCCGGGCACAGTGTGAAGGATAAAGGGATGAAAACGGCAGTTTCTGGATCTAGAAGCACACATTTGTGAGGAGGCCGATGTGTAGATAATGATTACAGCCGTGTGATAAATGACGGAACAGAGGCCTCATGGAAGCCTAGCGATGTCCCTTCACCTGACCCACAAGCTGCGAGTCTCTTTGGGGATAATGACCCTGCTTTATAATGCAGCGCAAGGTCATCAATCTATCACGTTGGGTGAGGTGCTGGGCTCTTTCACAGCTGAAATAACCAACAAAACATCTCAGGCCACTGCATGAGCAGGTGCAATTTTGGAAGTCACACTGATTTTTCCACAAATCCACATATACGCAGTTGTGACCTAGGACGGTACAAATAGTGCTCCAAAGTAGAATTTTAAGGGGGAAAAAAATCATACTTCTCAAGTAGGGCATGTAGATTACACGAAAGTATTAAAGAGCTTTCTTAGGAGTCCGGAATGCCCAGTGTGGCACTCTAGAAGTCTCTGTAAGCCAGTGAAATGATGTCAGTAAAGGATGGAAATTGGTCCCTAAAGGAATGCCTTGGGGAGCGTGAAGAACAAACACTCAACAGTGGCAACAGGCGAGCAAGGGAGGATATAATTATTTATCTAGATCAAAAGATGTGGATACTTTGGAGATGTAGGATGCAGTCAGATAATTAAGTAGTGTGACGTACGCATTTCTGTACCCCCCAAGAGACTTCCAGGAAAGCCATTTACCTTCCCCACTGGACACTTCTTGCTCTTGTATCAGTGACTAGCAGCCAGTGTGAACAGAGCCAAAGCGTCTCTACCAGCAGCTAACGCAGTCTAGTCTCACAACAGTGCACACGGACTCTTGTCCACCGACAGAAGGAATCTGGGGTGTCAGCAGAGAGTCTTTGGGCCTATGGTCATAAACAGACCTTACTAATGTATCGATTTTACTTAGTCTTCTCGTCAACAAAACAAAAACCGCCGCTTTCTTTTCTAGGTAGGCATTGCTTAATATTCCCTCTATCCAAGTTCGCCATCTACAGGTCATATCACTTACAAATTGCTTTAAAGGTCCTCAGAAGATGGCGTATGAGAATTCACATGTGCCTCCTATTCAGGGAGTCTATACCACTAACTCTTGACTGATGCCACGACTGATGACTATTACTACCTAACTACTGTTTTGTTAAATATTGACTGCGCTCTTCTTTTACATTACCACTCAGGGATTTAGGGTAAAAAGATAACAGTGAAAAAGAGCTATTAACTATATGTTTTAGTGCCGTATTTCTTAACTAGTTAGAAAAATTCACTCTTTTTTGGTTAACATAAAAGGACCACGCTCTTGACCGGGCATGGTGGCTCACAGCTGTAATCTCAGTGCTTTGGGAGGCCAAGGCAGGAGGATCACCTGAAGCCAGGAATTCGAGACCAGCCTAGGCAATATTTTTTTGTAGAGACCCCATCTCTACAAAAAAGTTAAAAATCTTATCAGGGCTCAATTGTGCATATCCATAGTCCTGGCTAGTCCAGAGGCTGAGGTAGGGGGATCCCTTAAACCTAGGAGTTCAGGGGTATAGTGAGCCAGGATGACACTTCTGCACTCTAGCCTGGGCGACGGAGTGAATGAAACTCTGTCTCTTCAAAAAACAAAACAAAAACACTTTTCACTAATGTTTTTATCACAAAAGCACTAACAATCCTAACAATACCCACCCTTTCCTGAGTACTTAGGTAAGCATCGACTTACATATGTTACCTAACGTATTACTTATGCCGAATGTGTGAAGTCTTGTTATTCTCATCTTGTGGCTGAGAAATCTGAGGCTACAAGAGATGACACAGTTTATTAACGATCCCAGAGCGTGTTAGTAAGTTGCAGTTGGTGTTGGAATGCAGGTCGGTCTCACTTCAAACCTGTACTGTGAACACATTCACCACACGGTCTCCAAATATTTTATTTTTCTGTATTTCAAACCTAGAATGACTGCCTATGGCTTTTCAACTACCCTCTCCCCCTCACTTTGAAGTATGTTTTCTTGGGCAGAGGCGTCTCCCTACTGCTTCAGTGAGGAGGACAGAATGACCCTTCTTGATCTACTGCACAATGACTGAGCGTACGGGCACAACCGCAGAGAAGACTCCTGCACCACCACGTTAGTCCATCAGCTTGCCAGAAGTCCAAGGTGAAACTCACCCGCTCCTCCTCTTCCTGGAGCTGAAATTGGCAAGAGCTTCCCGATCAGATCTCTACTCATTTGGAGTCCTCCCTGTGGGCTCTAAATGAATCCCTGTTCAATCAACATTACCTAGGTTTACGTACACAGAGGGGCTAAGGTCCGCGCTGCAAAAGCATCCTCAAATTGGAGTTTCTGTCATATTTTTCTTCAGAGGTTGCCTTTTAAGAAGACCATAAAGAAGCTAAAGACACCCAAACTAGCTTTGGCGTAAAGGGGAATGTACTGTACTGGTGGCCATGAGGACAGGAAATACAGACAGTCCTCATGTGGGATTAGAACCAGGAAATGGAAAACTGTTGGTGGAAGCCTGCCTCTTTCTTTCTGTCTCTCCACAGTCTGATGTATTCATTCCATAAAGATTTGAACGCTTGCTATGTGTCAGGTGCCGTGCTAGGTGGGGCAAGAGTACATACAGAGGTAAACAAAACAGACAAGTTGGCTTCATGCCTCTCTGTAGATCATCTTTACCTGACCCATTTACCATGGCTTTGCATGATCTCCCGACTTAAGCCTTTAATAGAAACTAACTCAGTTGCGGCATCCTTAGTTTAAAGATAAAGTTTTAGCACAACACATAGCTTGTTCCTTCCAGCATTTAATCAGGTATACGACAAAGGGGCTTGGAGTGGGGAGATTTGCATGGACAATCTCAGTAGCCAGGGAAAAATAAATTGTGTAAAAACAATTTATTTATTGGCTCATGCCTGTAATCCAAGCACTTTGGAGGCCAAGGCAGGTGGATCACCTGAGGTCGGGAGTTCAAGACCAGCCTGACCAACACAGTGAAACCCCGTCTTAAAAAAAAAAAAAAAAAGAAATTTATTTATTTATTTATTTATTTTGCCTAAGGTCCCTCACTTCTAATACCCTGATGAAATATTTTAGCTTAATTTCTTCCCTTCAAGGGATGTTGGGAAGGAGAAAGTGACTGGTGAAAGAAATAATGATCATCTCTACTGCGAAGACTTTCAAAGATAAAGGGATGATGATAGTTTCTATAAACTTGAAGAAAGAAGGGGAAAGAGCCTTAGGAAGACGAGGCGCTCATGCTGAGGTAGGAAAGGCTTGGATGGCTCATCCGGAGACACTGGTTTGGGTGTGAGCGGAGGCTTTGAGTAAGGCACTGCGCTGCTCACACAGCCTCTCACCCGGGGCCTTAGGGAAGCCTGGGTGAAATCCCTTTGGAGGGCAGAAGGGAGAGGCAAGAAGAGGAGATGTATAAATCTTAAAAACAAGGCCCTCCCTGCAGTGTCTGAAAAACTCATAGTTGCTTTAAAGCTCAAATTATTTAAGGTTGCCTGAAACATTTGTGAACCCTCGAGGCAATCAATCTCCAATTATGAGAGCAGCAGATGGAGACCAGTGATACCATAGCTGACAAAGACTGGAAGGCATCCAGGAAAAACGTGGACAGGGAGGCCAAAAGTTGAGATGTGCAGTAACAAAACTCTGTATGATTGCCCCTTAAGTTTTACAGACATGAGGGCTACCGTGGTCCAGAGAAGGAGTATTTACAGTCATCAATGTAAATGTGAACTCTACTCATGAGTCTGGACTCTCCACTTGAATGTCCTGAATATGCCTCAAGTCCCTCACTTCGAACACCTTGACAAAATATTTCAGCTTAATTCCTTCCCTTCAAGGGAATCTTGAGAGGATATGGTATTTCGTTTGCTTAGCTATAAATTTCTAAGGAAGTGTTTAAGTCTGAGCAAATTTATTCATATAATCTACTTTGATTTGTAGTTCAATTTGCAATTTTGGGGAAAAAATTGTGGCTGGGAAATGGGTATAGTATCTAAAGTTTTCAAAGAAATTTGGTACACGCTTCGTATATAAAGAACTGTGATTATAGTAATGCTAATTTAGGGAGATATGTGCATTACCTTAAGTTACATGAACTTCATCAGTGATTATTTTGTATAGAGAGTCCTAGATTCATTTTCCATGAAGTAATGTGCTTAGGTATTTTATTATAAAGCCAAGTAGTCTATGATGTCTTAGCTTTTGTTATTCTTCCGATTTTTCCTCCTTATGAGGTCTGAAATTTGGAACTATTCCCTCAAGGGATTCACTCTGTGTGTCCCCCACTCCTTCTTTTTGGTTCTCCAGTGATTCTCTTTCTTCTCATTTGTTAATTAATTTGCTTCAACAAATATTTATTGAACTCCTCTAATGTGCCAGGGTAACCACGATTCTTAATTTCACAGAATATTTTTGGGACAGGTCATCTACCACCAGCTCTGGGCATCTCTGCAAGTTCTTGCACTGTGTGTCAAGAGTGAGAGCTCAGGCCTGGTGCAGTAGCTAACACCTGCAATTCCAACATTCTGGGAGGCTGAGTCAGGATGGTGATTTGAAGTCATGAGTTTGAAACCAGCCTGGGCACATAGTGAGACCCTCATTGCTACAAATTAAAAATAAAAATAATAGCCTGTAGTGGTGGAACATACCTGTAGTCTTAGCTATCAGGATGCGGAGAGGGAGGATTGCTTGTGTTCAAGAGTTTGAGGTTGCAGTCAACTGTGATTGTGCCACTGCACTCCATCCAGGGCAATAGAGTTAGACCCTGTCTGAAAAAAAAAAAAAAAAAGCCAAGCTAACTTCTCTTTACCTGGCCAATTTATTAGAATTTGCAGCACCTTTGAGGGATGAGGTCAACCAATCAAGTTTAGTTGCTCATGGAGGGGTGGGGCATTTTTTGTTTGTTTGTTTGAGATGGAGTTTTGCTTTTGTTGCCCAGGCTGGAGTGCAATGATGCAATCTCAACTTACCGCAGCCTCCGCCTCTCAGGTTCCAGCGATTCTCCTGCCTCAGCCTCCTGAGTAGCTGGAATTATAGGTGCCCACCACCACGCCCGGCTAAAATTTTGTATTTTTAGTAGAGACGGGGTTTCTCCATGTTGGTCAGGCTAGTCTCCAACTCCAGAACTCAGGTGATCTGTCCTCCCAAAGTGCTGGAATTACAGCCATGAGCCAATGTGCCAGGCGGGGCATTTTAACAACACTTGAAGCTGGCAAAGTACCTCATTGCTGTATAGCAACTACTTAAATACTCTTTAGTAATGTTGTTTCCATTAATCTGTTAATTTTACCTTATCTATTTTATTCATTTTTAAAGGAAATAAATGACATAAATGGGTATTAAGAACTTACGTTGTTCTTGAGTCCTATTTCAATTTCACTTAATTTCCCTTTTTTGAGTTGAGGCCAAACTCATTAATCTGGGGCCCTGTGATAGATTGTTTGCTATTTTGTTTTTCTCCATTGTAACTAATGAATTAATTATGTAGCTTTGTTTAGTATGTCTTCCTCATTATAAACTCCAAGAAAGCAGGAAATGAGTTTGTTTTGTTCCCTTCTATAACCTTAGTCAGTACCTTAAATAATTCTTAGCACATATAGTAGGTGCTCAAAAAAATTTGTTGTTGTTAAATGTTTATAAAAGCAGATGCAAGCTAAATTTGGGTAACATATCTTGTTGATTAATCCTATGCATTGCTGACTGTTGATAAGTTGGAAATATTTCTTTTTATTTCAGGGATACCTGTAATGTTCGCCTCTGAAGTATTAAATTCCCTGCCTACACTCTTGAAGTGGCAAGAACAACACGCTTAATTTTAAGTCATACTCTTGTCTCTTTGAAATAATGTAAGATTTTTGGAATACCTCTTAATGCTGATTCTCTCAGTCTTACCAGAAATTTCCACAAAATTTGCTTTCTAAGTGCATTATCAGATTATCTGCAAATTCTGTGACAATGTTTATGTCAAAGCTTCTGGCCCATAAAATAAGCCAATCTGGGTGTTAATGAGGATGCCAGCACCAACAAATGTTAGCCGTCATTCACATCACCCCCACCGTCAGTGTTGACGGTTTTCTGCAATTTCTGACCGTTAAGTTGGTTCTTCTTTCTAGTGCCTCACCGCCGCCCTCTACTGGTGGCACTTACCACTACAGGTGCAAGCAATTTCACTTCCACTAGCACGTTTATACTTAACAAGGAAAACAAATGTGGGACTCTACAGACCAGAACATGTCTAAAAAAATTATAAGACTTAGTAATGGCCTGGAATAGCGGAAAATTCTGTGGAACATTAAAATAGCAATGCATATTATTCAACTGACAAATACTCGTATTTGAATTACATTTCAGTGAAAACCCATTAACCTTTTTGAATTTTAGGAAAAAAATCACTAATCCACTGTCCCAAAATCTGTGATGTTTCAGTATAGCAATGGTTAAAATTATAGTTGTATGCAAATACATGGAAATTAAACAACCTGCTCCTGAATGATTGTTGGGTCCACAATAAAATCAAGATGGAAATTTAAAAATTCTTTGAACTGAATGTTAACAGTGACACAACCTACAAAACCTCTGGGATACAGCAAAGACAGTGCTAGGAGGAAAGTTCATGGCATTAAATGCCTATCTCAAAACGTCTGAAAGAGCACAAATATAAAATCTAAGGTCATACTTCAAGGAGCTGAGAAACAGGAACAAACCAAACCCAAACCCAGCAGAAGAAAGAAATAACCAAGATCAGAGCAGAACTAAATGAAACTGAAAGAAAAAAATACAAAAGATAAATGAAACGAAAAGCTGGTTCTTTGAAAAGTTAAATAAAATTGATAGACCGTTAATGAGATTAACCAAGAAAAGAAAAGAGAAGATTCGAGTAAGCTCAATTGAAAAGAAATGGGAGATATTACAACCAATATCACAGAAATACAAAAAGTCATTCAAGGCCACTGAACACCTTTATACACATATATTAGAAAACCCAAAGGAGATTCATAACTTCCTGGAAATATAAAACCTTCCTATATGAAACCAAGAAGAAATAGAAACTCTGAACAGACCATTAACAAGAAGTGTGATTGAAATGGTAATTACAAAGTTACCAAGAAAAAAAAGTTCAGGATCAGACAAATTCACAGCTGAATTATATCAGACATTCAAAGAAGAATGGTACCAATCCTATTGACACTATTCCAAAAGATGAAAAGGAAATCCTCCCTAAATCATTCTATGAAGTCAGTATCACCCTAATACCAAAACCAGGAAAAGACATACAAAAAAAAAAAAAAGGTGAAAATTACAGACCAATGTTCCTTATGAACATAAATGCAAAAATCCTGAAAAAAATACTGACTAACAGAATCCAACAGCATATCAAAAAGATAATCTACCATAATCAAGTGGGTTTCATATCAGGGATGCAGGGATGGTTTAACACCTGGAAGGCAATAAATGTGATACATCACATAAACAGAATTAAAAATAAAAATCACAAAATCACCTTGATAGATGCAGAGAAAGCATCTGAGAAGATCCAGCATCTCTTTATAATTAAAACCCTCAACAAAATTGCCATAGAAAGGACATACCTTAAGGTGATAAAAGTTATTTATGACAAACCCATAGCCAACATTATATTGAATGGGGAAAATTTGAAAGCACTCTCCCTGAGAACTGGAAAAAAACAAGTATGCCCACTTTCACCACTTCTATTCAGCATAGTACTGGAAGTCCTAGCCAGAGCAATCAAGCAAGACAAAGAAATAAAGGGCATCCAAACTGGTAATGAAGAGGTCAAACTGTCACTGTTTGCCGATGACAATGATTGTATACCTAGAAAACCCTAAGAACTCATTCAAAAACTCTTAGCAAAGTTTCAGGATACAAAATTAGTAAAGTTTCAGGATACAAAACTAATGTACACAAATCAGTAGCCCTGCTATACACCAACAATGACCAAGCTGAGATTCAAATCAAGAACTCAACCCCTTTTAGAATAGCTGCAAAAAAATAAAATACTTGGTAATATACTTAACCAAGGAGGTGAAAAGCCTCCATAAGGAAAACTACAAAGCACTGCTGAAAGAAATCATAGATGACAAAAACAAATGGAAACACATCCCATGCTCATGGATGGCTAGAATCAATATTGTGAAAGTAACCATACTGCCAAAGGCAATCTGCAAATTCATCGCAATTCCCATCAAAATACCACCATCATTCGTTACAGAAATAGAAAAAATAATTCTAAAATTCACATGGAACAAAAAAAAGAGCCAGCATAGCTAAAGCAAGACTAAGCAAAAAGAACAAATCTGGAGGCATGACACTACCTGATTTCAAACTATACTATAAAGCCACAGTCACCGAAACAGCATGGTTTTGGTATAAAAATAGACACACAGACCAATAGAACAGAAGAGAGAACCCAGAAACAAAGCCAAATAACTTAGAGCCAATTGATCTTCAGAAAAGCAAACAAAAACATAAAGTGGAGAAAGGACACGTTTTCCAACAAATGGTCCTGGGATAATTGGATAGCCACATGTAGGAGAATGAAACTGGATCTTCATCTCTCACCTTATCCAAAAATCAACTCAAGATGGATTAAAGACTTCAATCTAAGACCTGAAACTATAAAAATGCCAGAAAATAACATTGGAAAAACCCTTCTAGATATTGGTTTAGATAAGGAGTTCATGACCAAGAATCCAAAATCAAATGCAATGAACACAAAGATAAATTACTGGGACTTAATTAAACTGAAGAGATTTTGCATGGCAAAATGAACAGTCAGCAAGGTAAACAGACAACCCACAGAGTATGAGAAAATCTTCACAATCTACATCTGACAAAGGACAAATATTCAGAATCTACAATGTGCTCAGACAAATCAACAAGAAAAAAACAATCCCATCAAAAAGTGGGCTAAGAGCATGAATAAACAATTCTCAAAAGAAGATATACAAATGGCCAACAACATATGAAAAAAATGCTCAACATCACTAATAATCAGGGGAATACAAATCAAAATCACAATGTAATACCACCTTACTCCTCATAGAATGGCCATAATAAAAAATATTAAAAATAATACATGTTGGTGTGGATGCAGTGAACAGGGAACACTTCTACACTACTGGTAGTAATGTAAACTAGTACAACCACTATGGAAAACAGTGTTGAGATTCCTTAAAGAATGAAAAATAGAACTACCATTTGATCCAGCAATCCCACTCCTGAGTATCTACTCAGAGGAAAATAAGTCATTATAAAAAGATACTTGCACATGCATGTTTATAGCAGCACAATTCTCAATTGCAAAAATACGAAACCAACCCAAATGCCCACCAATCAACAAGTGAATAAAGAAACTGTGTTGTATGTGTGTGTGTGTGTGTGTGTGTGTGTGTGTGTGTATATATATATATATATATATATATATATATATATATATATGATGGAATACTATGCAGCCATAAAAAGGAATGAATTAATGGCATTAGCAGTGACCTGGATGAGAATGGAGACTATTATTCTAAGTGAAGTAACTCAGGAATGGAAAACCAAACATCATGTGTTCTCACTCATAAGTGGGAGCTAAGCTATGAGGATGCAAAGGCATAAGAATGACACAGTGGACTTTGGGGACTCGGGGGGAATGGCGGGAAGTGGGTGAGGGATAAAAGACTACAAATAGGGTACAGTGTATACTGCTCAGGTGATGGGTGCACCAGAATCTCACAAACCACCCCTAATGAACCCACTCATGTAACTAAATACTACCTGTTCCCCAATAACCTATGGAAATTAAAAAAAAAATTTTTTTTTAAATACTGTGAAAATGACCATACTGCCAAAAGCAATCTATAAAGTTGGTGAAATTCCCACCAAAACAACACCATCATTCTTCACAGAATTAG